>VZSC01009280.1:51228-109269 GCA_013398225.1 Steatornis caripensis | reverse complement strand
TTTAACAGAAGTAGTCATGCAACAGATGCCTGTTTTTTTTTTTTTTTTTTTTTTTACTGCAGGCACTTGAGATTATAAAAAAGGTAGCATAATAGATTAAAAAATATCAGTAACCCAGCTCTATAGCAATGGTCTGTGGAAAAGAATGTCCACATATCGTGCCCTGAGTGCAGAATGTGCTGTTTTAGTGAAGTGCTGAGATGCGGATTTCAATACCCCAGTAACTCTTGAAACATTTCTGATGGTTGGTTGCTTCTCTGATGCTGATATATTAGTTCTTTAGGAAATAAACACTTCCAGTGGAAAACAGGTTAAAAGAATGTGTCCGGAGTTCTTGTTTTCATTTTTAAAAAGAACTACAGCATAGCGATCTGCGCTTGAAGATTGCCACATCAATGTATCTACATTAATATGACCTGCCTTCACCTTGCCCTTTGTGTCCTCAAAACAGACTTCGTAGTAGGACTCCATCATCCATGTACGAGTAGGAACTTCAAAGCATTGACTCCTTTTGCTTCTGTTCAGGACAGATACAGACAGGCTGAATCTGGAGTTTGGGAGCTGTAAGATGTTTTCCATGGTCAACAGGCATGCAAAGAGGGGAGCAGAGCCTGTTACTGCAGTGCCTTTTTGATTATCCCTGATTTTGTTTTGTTGGTTCAGGCAAAATGATATTGTAATTTAAAGCACATTATTATTCTTACTGTTTCTTTTTCTTGCTAGTATAAGCAGGAGAAAACAAATGTGACCCAGTAGCACACACTATGATGCCAAGTCTCCAGTGGTAACTGTTGGCTGGTTTCCCATGCTCCATTTATGCGTTTAGATTAGCAAGCCAGTAAATACAGCAAGAGGAGAGCAGCAGGCACAGGTGGGCTTCTTATCGACTTCTGCCTGAGGAAATATCTTCATATAAAGCCCTCTGACCAGAAAAAAAAAAATCCCATACATGAGTATACACCTTCATATAATTCTGTAAATAATTAATCCCCCCAAGCTTCCCGGAGTCATGGAATAACTATAAAATGAAGGTGGTTGTACATCATCATTAATTTATATTTCCCTCATCACAAAAATCTGTATCTGCAGGTGATGACTTAGTTGATCAGTTGATTATATCTGGTAATTATTGTATGAGCCTTATATTAGTTAAGAATAGTGTATAACGATGTAATCTAGTAGACTGATGGTCTTTGTAATTTTTCTCATGATTAGTTATAGCTGCGGTGGTGGTTTTGTCTTTTTTTCATATACTGTTAAATGTCATCTTGAACATATATTCAAAGGTTATTTTCCTGAAGGCGTGATAGGTGCAGATGCCTCAGTGAAGTTAATACATGGATCCAGTCTTCTATTTCACTAAGTAGTATATATTCAGCCTGATTTAGATTTCTGTAGGTCTGCAGAATTCAGATTCCAGGTTTTCAGTAGGACGTCACTCCTTTTCATGTTCCTTCGTGTTCTCTCTTTTGCTCATGTTTCCTTCTTCCCGTCCCTTAGTGTAGAAATCGAGTCTAAATGCAGTACTCCTCTATAAGACCTTTTCTCAGGAATGTTATCTGGATCATCAGCTCTGCTTGGAAGACTGGCAGAAAGCGAAGTAGCAAGGAAAGGGAAGACATCACCCAAGCTCTGACGCATGGGAGTAAAAGGAGATGGCAACAGAAAGCACTAAGCCTATGTTTAGTCATTCATAGGATGTCCACAGTAGAAGGGCAATTGAATTTAATTTTTTGTCTGCCTGCCAGACATAAAAATCTGATCAGACTGCATACTTTCTTGGTCGTGTTCTCCACGGCAACTGCTGCGTGAACAGACATTATGACCCAACTTTTGCCTTCTTTCAAATGGCTCCAATGCTTTGAACCATTGCACATACTTGGAATGAAGTTGATGTGTAAGAAGTTGCCTTTTCTTACACAGAGACGGGTTCAAACTCCATTAGACTCAGTGTGAGTCTTCAGCATTAATGGCTTTAGCAAATTTAATATCAAGCTCATAGTCAATTTTATAACCCTACTGCAGTTTAAGTTCTGTCTTGTGCCCTCTAATCCTTTCACTGGTCTTATTTGTCATCTTTGAACTAACTTTCTTCTTCAAGGTGAGTCTGTCCATTGAGAGTCATTATATGTTTTGTTTAAGCTGCTTGCAAAATTTTTGATTAGAATAGTATGAGAACTGAATCCCTCCAAAGATTTTTACTTGGCTTGCTTTTTTCATCTGTAATTTAAGATTATGCAATTTTCCAGGGAAATACCCTTGTGGAAGACAGAATGAGGTTAGCAATACAAGCTTCATAGCGGATTTAGAGAAAACTTGCTAAAAAATAGATTTTCAAAAAAGTCTCAAGATAATAATACTTTTATAGTCCTTGCAGTACCCATCACAGATCTGAAAGAAAGTAATTATTTTGTCTAGAAGACTCCTATAATGATACTGTGATCCTGAAAATAGCATAAAATGTTGCCTTTTTAATGGAAAAATGCACATGTATATAGCTATAGTTGGTCAATATATAAGCTATAAATTGAATGAATGCTTTTTCAGAACTGTATTTACAAATTTACAGAGCAGTGTGTAATATTCGTTCTTTAAAGAAGTGACCACTCGAGTCTCTTTCTGATCTATTTCCTCATGCCCAAAATAATAATGGTTTTAAAGAAATTAAAAACCTGAATCATTACCTTACTTCTTCCAGTTCCTAACTGCAGACTGCTTCCAGGCTCAAGACTTCTCCTGTCGAGGCAGTTTTAAACTAGACATATTTGATGAAACTTAATATCCCTTCTTTTCTAATTACCTGGAAAGCTTCAGAAACAGAACTTTTCAGAAAACCTAAACAAGTTAAAGTCCATAGACAAATACAGTGTTTTCACTGAGTTTTGGAATAAATTCTGAATTCTTTAATGGACCCTGAGGATGGGAACTTATGATAAACTGCAAGCGTGGAGTGCTTACAAGCTGATAAATTTGAACTTGAAAAGACACAAATTTTGGAAGGGGAAGAGTTTTACATCCAATGAATTTCACATTTCCTGGTTATAAAATCCAGATAATGCTGTGCAGTAAATACTACAGGCATGGATACAAGAGGAGTATGTTAGAAATTTGCAAAACATACAAAGCTTGTTCAGGATCATGTAAACACCTTCTGTAAACTATAGAATAGATTTGCAAATGGATTTGTACCTCAGAAATATTTGCTTTATTTTTCTTACATGAGGAAAATAATAATGATGGTAGGTTTTAAGTTGCCGGGTCACATAGGTACCATTTAACCAACTGTTAAATTGCTACAACAGAACAGTGTCATTAAGACAGAAATGAAAACAGGACTGTAGACAGAATAATAGTGGCTTTTTTGAAGACCTGTTGACTTCACAAGCTAAATTATTTATCACTTTCTTGTTGATTTGAGGTAATTATTGGAGTGGGAGGGAGGATTGGTCTGGGACAAGGAGTTTCATAGTAAGCTTGACAACCTACCTAAGAAGATTGTCTCCCTTACATGCTGGTGTCTCTCAGTCTTAATGTTTGAGATCTTGTGGTTAAGTTTTTATCAAAGATCTATACTGACATCTTAATCCTGCTCCACAGATCTTTTACAGTTGAAGTTTCGCTGTTGATTTTAGCAGAGGACCCTGGTGTTTTCTTGGAAGGCACAAGGCTAGATATAATCGGACGCAGCTAAGTCATAAGAAAATTCCCGCAATGATAAAATAAGGAAAAGGAGAATTATGGGAGCCGATTAGGTCATACTGTAATGATTAGACTGTCATTTAATTTGAAATTCATGTACTTTCCCAGCCTTTCTTTTAACTTCCTTCATAACTTCAGCACAGTAGCTCCGGTCATGTCTTGTTATATGCTGCCTAGTTGGTTGTGCAATTCTTTTCTGAGCGCTGAAAGCTGAATCTGCCATTTCACTTGCTTTGGTACTAGGAGTGCTTCACAGATGTATTACTTCAAGAGCTGCCGGCAGCTGTGAATCATAAAAATGGATAATACAGCTGTAGGTGCAGGCAAAATTTTAAGCATAGCAGTAAAGTATTAGTTAACGTCCAAATAAAATTTGTATGTGCGTAGTAACAACTTTTTCTATACTATGAATAATTCATATGTTGACAAAAAAAGATTCTATATGTTTCAAATGTCTTCTTGATGCTAAGATTTCACCTACAGAGTTCATAGACTTTTTCAGGTTAATAACACTGTTCTTGTGCCGTACTGTTCCACCCTTGCGATGTTTCTTTTGTGTGCAGTGTGTGGTATTCCACACAGAAATAGTATGTTTACTCTGAGGTGTTTCAAAGTACCCCCAACCTACATCCTTTCCCGGTAAAATCAGCTGGTTATATCCCAGCATTTTTTATCTGAGTACATCTATGTTAAGGCATATCTCAATTTAGCTTACAGTAATAAATTACTATCATAAGGATAGCCATTTATAATGCAGTAGCATCTGGAAGCCAGTCAGTAATTGGTCTCTGTAAACGTATTATACTGTACCTCTTCTCTGGAAGCAGGAGCACTCCTACTCACTTACTCTTCCTGTAAACAATGTGCTGACAGTTACAAGAGCCTTACGTGAAGTG
Organism: Steatornis caripensis; assembly: GCA_013398225.1. Lineage (NCBI taxonomy): Eukaryota > Metazoa > Chordata > Aves > Caprimulgiformes > Steatornithidae > Steatornis > Steatornis caripensis. The sequence goes on along the minus strand of VZSC01009280.1, from coordinate 104,674 downwards.
GAACTCAATCCCTTTCTTTTGTACGATGGTATAGACACTGCGTTTTTATCAGTACACATAGTATATTTTATTAGGCTATTATTGTCAGAGATTAAAAGTGTTTTCCAACAGAGAAAGGAGGAGGTTTGATAGCCCAGCATTTAAATACAGATGCCAGTAACCCGTACAGAGAATATGAGGAGCTAATAAGTACCACCAAAAACCATTTGTGGGTTTCTTACAAATCTGTGTGTTAGTAGCAATCGTGTTAGGCCGTACCAGGCTGTCAACTGCTGTGAAGCCACAGGAGGAAGAGGAGATACACCAGGTTAGAGGATGAATCGCTATCACCTATGAAAAAGAGCTTGTCTGTGCTCACTGCAAGGCTGTAAGGAGGCGACAGGATCTATTTCTTCCCCAAAACTAACCAACAGAAGCATTGACAATAATTCTTTACAAACTGATAGCAAGTGTTGCTCAGGCTTGTAGTGCTTTTCCTCCCTAAGCATATCGTCCCGGAGGACATCTTTCCTGATACTGATACGTTGCATCTGTAGAATCAGTGATCTGTCACTTTGCCTTGCAGGTTAAACAAGCTTTTCAGTAAAATAAGAAAGAATAAGTTAATTAATGAATTTTAGGCAGAGTCGTATGGGCAATAATTGAAACAAATGTTGTGAATAAAAGTCAAAAAGACCTTCTGATAGTTTCAGGGATCTTTTTCCCAAAAACGTTGTGCTTGTTCTCATGGAGCAATCCTGTCATCTATTCACAAACTCAATTGTAACTCTTCAGCAAATTGTGATCATCGAGGTTGTTGGCTGAACACTTTTGCGGATACAGTTTTTCAGGAGGTTGCAGATCTGTTTCTAAAACCCCTCCTTCACTGTCTTTCTCCCCTTCTCCTTCCTACTAAGGGGAACTCTTGGAAACCTATTGATATCTAGACATCTGTGATGTGCCCTTGACAGTCTGACCCATAACTGGGCATCAGTTTTGTTAAACTTGTGGTCTTCACAGTATTCTGAACTTTTGATAGAAACTACGTATTACTTACAGGAATACAGTACTTAAAAGATTCTAAACATCATACAGGGCACTGGTCCTATTGTGTCCCTAAGGGCAGACTGTCCCAACCGTAATTGGTGCTTCTCATACTTCTAATTTCTGACGACTTCAAGTCACTCTTCATGTTCCCTGTGAAGTCACTTGTCTTTCCCAGTGAACACCACCCCATTTCCCTCTTCCCCCATTCTTCAGAGCAAAATACACCCATTCTCATCCTGACCAGCTAGTTTTTAGGCTTCCTTCATTTCAGAGCAGCTCAGAAGAATAAGCAACTTGATGGCAAGCAACTTTTTGAAGCAAAGCTGTTTTTTTTTCATCTGCAGCAGTCCAGAGTCTCTTTAGGGTGATTTGAGCCATGTGTGTATATACATTGTCTAAGTACTAGCTAGTACTCCTCTCCACTCTGCTTCATATTCACTCTACTTCATATTTAAAACCAGTATCATGACCCCAGGGATTGATCTTTATTCGGTCCTGGGACATTGTGTGACAGGATCAAGTGGGAAGCAAGGTGGAAAAAATGTATCAGGATGAAGCTGAGGCAGAAAGTCGTGTGTTTCAAATAGGTGTCAAACACCGCAGGTTCTGTGTGTATTTTGAAAGCAGGGAAGATGGTGGTCTCTTAGCGTGCATGTTGTCTTCTGGAACCAAAAAGGTACACATAAAAAGATAGGGTCATTTAGGTTGGAAAAGGCCCTTAAGATCATCAAGTCCAACTGTAAACCTAATGCTGCATGAATGATGCCTATGTGACAGGGCTGTTGGGAGAGTGGCTTGTTTAGATTTTTATTGCTTGGTTTGGGTATTCTGGTGAAATTGGGATGAAATATCTGCAGTCATTTTGCAAGTTTCAGTATTGGGCACATAGTGTTACTTGTCCTTCTAGGTGTTTGCAGATCTAGTATACGTTACCTCAAATAATAAGTAATGAGGTTTCCTTTCCATTTCAGTTCTCTGATCTTTTCAAATTAATTTGCTAATAATGAATTAAAAATACTAATAAAGAGAAAATAGTGAAACGCTTTATGTCTTGTGAACCTCACCTGCAATCATAATAAATGCAGTTTACCTCTTCAGAGACACGGGCCATCCAAATGGAAGTTCTTGAGCTATGCTGAAAGACCAGCTTCATTGACAGGGAAAATTCTTGCCCGTACATCTGGTGTAACTCTGCCAGCGTTTGCAGTGGGGGAATTCATGTCAGAAGATAAATCACCCTGCTGCCCAGCTTTGTTCGTCACGCAGTGTAGCTGTACGTTTGCACTAATAACACCACCAGTGACTGTTTGAGCTTTGCTTCTTTCCATCTAAGCTCTTTAGTATGCTTCGTGTTAGCTAGTGGAAATGAATGTTTGTCAGACTTGTGTTTTCAAAAATGTTCTTGATCCAAATTCTTAAAAGCACTCGGCTGCCTCTGAGAATATGAGCCCTTCACGTCTAAGTGTGCAAATCTGTTTTGGAAATTGGGCCGAGGTTCTTCAGGCATTTTAACTGCTTTGAAAGTATTGCCTAAAATGTAATTGTTTGAAAAGCTTAAAGCTTTTACAGCTTAGACCAAAAATGAACAAAATAAAAAAAAAACAAAAAAAAGAAGAAAAAAAATGAAAAAAGGAGAAAGATTTTGTTCAATATTTAGGTAGTATATAATAACAGACATTAAATGGTTACATATGCCCCAACGCTGGTTCTTGCCCTGGACAGCCAGTCAGGCTGTGGATTACAGATAAACAAAATTTGCTCACATCTTATCTAGAAAGTATACTTTCCCTGGCATGGTTATATGTGCATATTTCCCTCTATTAAAAAAAAAAGAAAGAAAAGATTTTGTACATACAGCTTTCCAAATACACTACGACAGAGTATTCTTCATCTGTGTTGACAGTCTTGTTAGCTGGATAGGCAAAGAGGAACAACTCTTGGAGAAAGGGTTAAACTTCTTCCCTGTAGAGTTTTGCCTTTGCTAAAGTTCTGCCTAGGCTTTTCCTCTTCTGGCAGTTTATTGGCTTGTGTCAAATGGCAATATGACTCACTTTGCCTGCGTGCAGACCAGCATTCACATCCACTCACATCTTCAGCAGCTTTCTGACTCAGCAAGAGCTCGTGCTCTGCTCTGCCACAGAATAGCAGACCGAGTCCTCTGCACTGGGAACTGAAAATTTCCTGCCTCACAGTTTCCTTTGAACGAATCTTGTGGTGAAAAACACATCTCACTTCACTGGCTTCTTTACGTACACCTGCTTTTCTAGCTACTCTGTTATTTCATCACTTAGGCTAGAGGAGAGCTTAAAAGTAAAAAAATCCTGTAATAATTGTTAGATTTTGGGCTATAATCTGTTGCATTCACTCATGCTACCAAAGTTAAGCAAAGAAAATATGCTTGGGGCATAGATGTTTGTGTCAGGTAACATAAAGGAAGATTTTCTTTCTTAAAGTGTTTTAATTTTTGTCAAGTGAATGGGAACATCAGTGCTGCTACTGTCTGGAGAAAAGTAGTATGGAGTACTTATAACTTCATGACGCTCCCTATGACAGATCATTTTTCCAAATCAATTACGCAGTTCATGGCATTATGGAAAGGCTATTGAACTTTCCATACTAACTCTGTTCAATAGAAAACATACACCACCCTCACTGGAGGCTAAGCCCACTTATGAAAATTGGCGGTAAGGAAAGCTCTTTGACCAGACACTAGTATACTGCATACTAGTGAGGAAACTGAGATGTGAAATATGCCATCTCTGATACCTCAAAGAACTGGAGAATAAATTATTTTTGACCCCAAATGGTCCAAATCAGGTGTGTGTATCAAAGGTCGCAAATACTGCAATTCAGGAAGTGCTCCGGTTTTGTGCAAAAAGTTCTGACATTGTTTAGCTCTGAGAATGTCGATTTATTACCCTGCCTGCTGTGCCAAGGCGTGATACCGCTATTCTTGGGGCCTTTGGAGCAAGGGGCAGAAGAGTTTGAACTTGCAGAAGTTGCAAAATGAAGGCAAGTTTTGTATATAATATTGGGCTAAATCTCCCGTCATTTGCAGTGATGTAGGGCTACTGTTAAAATATGATAAAGCCAATGTCTGGAGACACAAATCTTAGAATTTGCGCTGCGTGGGATTTGTATTGCTGCAAGTAGATAGGACATTTTCCAGTGCACTAGGGAAAGTGCGTGAGAAAATAAATGGGCTTTTATTACTGTATTTAGTGGGCATGAATCCAATCTTTCAGAACTGAGGTTGGATGCTTTAGGTCTCTGCAGTACCATTCATTACGGGTTGGCTTCCGTTGGGTGCACAGAACAATCCATTAAATGATTGCAAATGAACAGTGAGCTTTTTAAAAAGACGGGCTGTAGTGCACTAGGGCTAAAAGCTGTGCTGGCCGTAGGAGTTTTCACTTATACCCCATTCAACCCACACAGATTGCTTCAAAATTTCAGCAAGAAGGTTGTTAGCCCCATCCCATTTATCAGCTGGCATACTAAAAGCCCTGGCATATTACTGCAACTGGAAAACTACTAGAAAGCTATGAATTCTAGTATATTTTTAGCAACAGAAACCATACTGTTTTAGAGCTATCATCACATACACTTTCTCTGCATACATTTTTCAGAATATTTTGCGAGTGTTTATTTAAATCTTTGAGTATGTTTTGTTTTAACTCCGTCTCCCCAAAGAAGCAGATTTTATATGTACATGTAGAGATAGGGGGAGGGCAGTAAGATGTTCTCTGAGTCAGATGAATGGGACAAGAGGGCTTCAAGCTATGACCAGCTCTAGGCCTTTGCATATGTATGTCATTAAATGAAATGCGGTTCAGATCAGTTGTCACAAATGAGGCTCTGCGCATGTATTTCAAGGACCCAATTGGAAGCGTGGCCATCTGTGACTGGTCTGTCCCCAGTCAGCGCGGACCTGCCCTCCCTCAGCCCCCATCTGGCACAAACAGCTCAGGCTGTCTCTCAGCTGCCGGCGGTCGAAGGAACTCCCCTGTGGCTGCCTGGGCTTTGGTGTACAGGCCTGGTCCTGATGACGTATGACACAGCTCTCTGTTGACGACGGATGATACCAAACCTGCCTCCCCCCATTCTCTGCCAGTCCTTCCCTTTTTACCTTTTCCAGCTTGTTTTAAAAGACGCGATGCTTTGGCAGCTTGTCCTTGTTTCTAGTCTCTTCACTGCAAGATACTTTCAATTATAAACATCACAGATGGCATGTAAAGGGTTATTGAGCAGTGTTACAACAGGTCTTTGCTAACTGTAGACAGGATAATGAATGAGTGTTAGCCCCGGCTGCAGAGAAAGATGCAGCAGTTTAACTTCGATAGGTTTTAGAACTGGTTTAGTGAAGAAAGAACTACAACCACTGTGCATATCCTTAACCTGGTTTCAGCTTAGTCCAGTTTAAGCCACTTTCTGATTGTTTTCAGAAAAGACCAATTGGGCTACGTGTTGCAACCCATCACGTCGAAGTCTCTTACTCTATTACCTCGTCAAAAGAAAAAAGTATCTTACAAGCTGAGCTAAGCACTAACCAGTGAAGACAGCATATTCTCATTGCACCCACATACATAGCATAGTTGGAAGAACCAGGAAAACTCACTCACTTTTCATGCCGCACAGCGGAACTGGTGAGCCTGCTTTACCCTGCAAGCACGCTGCTGCCGTCTGTGAAGGCTTCCTCCACTGCGACAGGCTTATGTGCACTGCAGTGTTGACATGAATATTCGATTGGAGCGTATTCCTTCTGGGGCACAACTTGGCACGATAATGTCGAGTTTTGTGACTACAGCCTCTGTTTGAGTCAGGGGTTAAACTTGCATGTTATTCCTGAATGTTGGTCCTGTAACATTTCTTCTCATCAAAATAGTCTGCTATTTAGGTTTCACTTGGTCAGAAATTGGAAGGTGGTCAGGAAACAACGAACGTGCTGTGTTAGCAAAAGCAGTCTCAAACAGGAATTCTTGTATAGTAAAAATTGTTAGGGAAATGTTTCACAGCTGTATGTAATCCATGCGTATGGAGCAGTAAGGTCATACTGTCTGAGGGATGTTGTGCATACACCTTGCTCTGGGATGCAGCTTTTGATTTCTAAGCCTAAAGCCCATTTAATATAAATATTTAATATTTGGCTTATTCTTAATTCATTTGCATGCCCAGCATGAACCAGAGTAATACATAAATGATAACTGTCAGGTTTGTTGGGCTGAATATGGTCCTGCTCCCAGACTTCTGGACTCTGTAGAAAGCTTTCTCTGCGTTTTACAGGCAGGGGGTTATATCTTGAATTGTTTAGTTAAGGGGAAAACCTCTATGGATGTTTTTCTCATATACACATATTCAAAAGTAGCATTATATCATGCCCTGGCTGTTAAATTCTTGTTGTGTTTTGGGTTTGGGGTTTTTTTTAAGGTAAAAATACGCAGATACTTTGAATTATTTTGGAATTTAAACTGCCGTCACTGTATACCTTTGTTACAGGTACAAGTCACCGCAGCTCTGAAAATCCAGTGATTTGCTAGCGGCGTCTTTACAGTGAGGGTATAGATAAGCCACTGATGCTAAGTTCAGACTTCAATACTTTTGTGTTGTGTTAATAAATGGCAATTTTGAATGTGGTCAGTGGAGCGTGAGAGATTGTTGTTTATTCTCTCTCTATGCCATCATCTGCAAATTGCTTAATAGCACAAATAAATGTTACATAAACGTTAACGTTTTCATTTATGCAGCAGAAGCAATGTAAAAAAAGATAATAGTGAGAGACTTTCATCTGTGGTTGTAGTCCTCTTAAGATCCTGTTTGATTACCAGGTTAGGTTTGCTGTAATGTGCAGATTCTGCTCACAGCCTTTTAAGATTTACTGATGTTTTAATATCATGAGGTTTGGCTAAGAAATTAATTGTGTTGAAGAGAAAATATATTCTGATTGTTCTTACAGGATTAAAACGGGATGGCTGATACTGTTAACTCTTTATCACCCAGTGCTCTGATGGACATTGCCACTCACAGGGCAATTACATTGAATCTGCTCATGTATAAACTCCTAAACCATAGCAGCTTTCAGTCTGCATATTAACCAACCAGATTCCTGAGAGTGGTAGCAGACAGCAGTCTGATTTTCATCCCTATTCACAAATGCTTCGGAGATTGAGTATGTGTGATGGTAGGTTTATACGCAGTGCCAGAAAACTGCCTGATGTGTGCTGAGCTAAACCTGTCTGACCATGTTGAAGTATAACATTAACATTAAGTCGGAGTAATACGTCCCGCTTCTTGGCACTCTAGAACTTGACTAGGCAGAGTGAGCAGCCATCAGCTTGAGCCTCACCCGAATATCTGACATTGTGACCCGTGGCAGCTCTTACCCAAAGAGGGGTTGGGTTGTTCAGTAACACCTACATGCTTGTATGACTTGGTGTGTTGACCTTGACCAAACTGGTCTTCATCAGCTGTTCCTTACAAGCTTGTGGAAGCAATGAGAGGTTGAAGTCTTGGGTCCAGCAACCCTTGTGCCATGGTGGCACGCGTTCAGCAGGACATTGTAAAGATAGAAAGATTTTCAGGAAACTGTACAACTCATCTGTCTGCAAAAAACTACACTGACGTGTTTTTTCCCCATCTGGGGGACATACTGCTGATTAGATTTTTTTTTTTTCCCCCACCAGTAGCCAACAAACAAAATTCGCAGCTGGCAAAACCAACAGTTTATTCAGCTGGTATGAATTTGTTTTTTCTCTCTTGTTTCTCTCTTGTATGTTAAACTTCAAGTAAATTAATACTGGTATTGAGGGCAGTCCAAAACTTATACGGTATTTCAGTCCTACTTGGTTAACTTTGATGGCTTATGTAAGACTGAAGTAATAGATGTTTGGTGTGGCACTGGTTTACTGGGAGGATAGGAATGTATTTTTAATTATCAAAGACCTTTGTCATCCAGATTGATATATCCAAAGACATTTTTTCTTTCTTTTTTGGCTATTCATGTTTTCCACAGCTTGAGTTTGTTTCCGTCTTAGCAAAATGAGAAAGGATCAAAAGTCTCTTGATCTAAATCTTTTATTTGTACTGGACTGAAAAGGTATTGAATTACTTATATGACAGTCAGTGCCTAACAGATGTAACGTCTCTTTCTGATGCCCTTTATGCAATGTTTCTTAATGTAAAAAATAGTATAACAAAAGGAAAGAAAATCTGGGACTTTGGTTTACCTTCTTTTCTTGTTAAAGAAGGTGAAAAGTTGAATTGTCACAGGTGAAGTGAGATTATATCCTGCAGCTAGAAGAATGTAAAGAGAATTTAAATCTTTAAAAAAAGTCTTACATAGTGTTATCAATTCCTATAGAAAATAATTTAATATTTTAAATACTGTTTAAATAATTTATCTGTATTTAAAACTAACCTTTTAAAATTTTATGTTTGGAATTTTTTTGGCATTAACACAAATAAATTTTTTTAAATATTAAAAAGTCTTTTAAATATTCAATACAATTCAATATAAAACCAGAAAAAGTAATATACATTGTTCACACATAGTATTGTACATGACAGCCGAGCTCTAAAGTGAGCTTTTGAATTTGTCGTACAAGTTGTAGCTTAGTTGTGGTGAACCACTTTCTTATGCTCTCTTTGGGCTCTTAAGATTGTAACAGATCCTTACCATCAATATGTAGTCTTTAATATTATATACACATACTGTATACAGTATTTAATTTTCAACTCTATGCCCAGAATAGTAAATAAATATTTTTCCCAGCATTTAGATCAAAATATTGTTTAGCACATACACAAATATATCTAAGATGCACACAATTTGACAAGAAACGTACCAAATTTGCTCAGCTCGGTCATAGGAAAATTGAACTCATAGATGCAAAATAATGTAACTGAGAAGTTGTCACTGTTGTATTTTAAAGTTATAATAATTTTGTTACCAAATGTTTACAGGTTGTGTTAACAGTAGGAAAATAAGGATTCATTTGTCCCCTTGGTGCATTTTCATTAATCCTGCCAATGATAAAGGCGTGCAGGTGTGATGCTGGTGTCTTACAGCTACTTTGTCTAACACCTGGTATTCGCTGACAGTATTACAAACTCGGTGTTACAGACTTGGGCAGGACATCACTAAGGGCCAAATACCTGTCTCCAGTTTTTAAGCGTAGACATGTCTGTCATTGATAATGAAGTTTACTGTCAAATTGTAAATTGCTTTCTCCATCCTCTGTAAAGAACTCCTGTATTTAGCAAGATGATTTCTACAGATACTGTAAATGGATTCTGGTGGAAAGAGGGGTATTCTCATGCTTCCTGTATTACATGCATCACGTATTATGATTGCAATAGTTGTGTCCCATTGTACAGGGTAGTCCCCAAAAGTCGTCTTTTCTTCTTGAAAAATTCTTTTCGAAGAGGACCTCAAAACTTCACAAAGACAAAGTGGAACACTCTACGTAGCTACTTAAGGATACTTGCAGAAGGAAAACATACCAATGCAAATCAACATTCGCATCAGAAAGCCTAGTCTAGAAACATTACTCAGAAGAGCAGCACATGCCACATGATATGTGTAGTTATTCACAAACGAAGAAAACTCACACTTCAGGTTTTGGACTCATAGTTTCCTAGTCATATGCAATCTACAAACTAGAACCTATTTGCAGGAATTATTGCATGGCTAATTCGTAATAATTGTTCCTGAAAATATAACTTCTTCACAGGTAACTCTGAGACACAGTTTCAAGATGAGCTTTCAAGAAGGATTGGAATGCTTTGCTCAGGTCTTTGCAGTACAAGATTCTGAATGAACCTTCAGGAAGTCAGAATTCACAAATTGTGAGAAATATCCTGCCTTCCTTTCACTCCTCCTGCCCTTTTCTCTGGCGTGAAGGTGCTTGAGCAAGATGTTCATTCAGGTGATGGGCTGTACCTGTGGTGACTCTAGGCTTGGTTTACAGTAAATTTGATTCTCCTACTTACAGGGGAGCAGACTCTGAAATGGAAATTGTTACCTAGGGAGAACAAGCATTTCAGTCACTTTATTTTAAGCCATCTTAAGAGATAAACTGAGGCCTTGAATTTATTTCACAGTAAAAACATGGTACAACAACAGGCCTCCATTTGTGTCTCTGAAGACCTCAGCCAAAATGTCAAGATTTTGTAGGATAAAGCAAGCAGCCAATGCTGAAGTAATCCTCCCCCACATCTTTTACCGCTTATATCACCGGTCAGGAATACTGGTGTGCCAGCAAGAGACTAATTCTCAGCTGTTTTGTACACATAAAGTTTCAGGTCCTGGTATTCTCAACTCAACTGTTTTCCTTAAGACATGGAAGTCACATGAAAACTAAGCATACTTTGATGGGAGAATTTCAGAATCAGAAATAACATCAAGTGATGAGCTATTAGTTTCACCTTTGCAAATGCCTGTCTAGACTTAAGAGAATTTGGATTTAAGTCTTAACCTTTCCTTGGGCATATATGTGTATGCAGTGTGTATATATAAATATATATTTATACAGTTCATAGTTTATATCAGAACCAAGAAAGCTTTATTATTCATTAGTGCTCTTCGGATAATAAACTGAGCAGAAAAGGTGCAGTTTTCTTGTAAACACATGTTATGGTGACTCAACAGAAGGAGGTCTATAAAAGGCTAAGCATATAACAGATCAAACAGTTTTTAAATTAAAACCTTGATCTCAGGATTTAATGGCTTCTTTTTGCTTTAGATTCTTCATTTATGCTTAAGCCTGTATAAGACACTGAGTTAATTTTTCTACATTGGAATCTAGTTAACAGTAAAGAGACAAGGGTGTGTTTTGTTTCCTTTTAAACAAGTGAGGATGAAGGCATCATAAATCCTTCATTTTTTTGGTAGTTAAAAAGGTCATCAGTTGAAAGAGTGTCTTTCTAGGGGGAAGGAAGAAGTAGTAAACACTGCAAAAGTTACTGTGAAGCCTGTTTAAGAATTCAGGCTAAACTTCTAGGTCAAATCCAGAAAGATATAGAAGGACAAGTTGTGTGGTGTATCATCTTAACTTTCAGGTTTCTGGTGTCTCAGACAAATTCAGAATCCTGTGAAGTCACATATGCTGTATGTAGAATGCATGGAGGGAGTTATGGGTTTGGATGGTTATGAGTGAGCTGGAGAGCTACATACCACAACTCAGTGAGAAGCAGTAACTGAAAAGCAAACTATTTCTCCCTCTTCTCTCTGCTCTTTGAGCTTCCATCCCTTTGGATTTAATCCTCTCCTAAACATAAGTGTTTATGATCACTTGTTCAAATAGTTAGGATGGACCACCTTCTATCTTTTATAACAAAGTGTGGAAGAAGTGACATTTCTGGCACTGCCTACCTGTTATTTTGTAATAGCCGGTTCAAAAATGTGTAAGAGACTGTGGTGGAATACCCTGTCATTCTGAAGGGACTCACAGCCACTTCGCATCTCCCACAGGAGTGCTCAGAGGAGCCGCACACAGGCAGCCCAAGGACAAATCCTTGGCTTCCCTTCTGAAATGGTGCCACTCTTCCGAAAGGGACTCGGGACCGGAGATGGGGGCAAAGGAAAGCAGACGATGAGAAGCAGTATACTCATTAAAAACAAGTCAAAAAAACCCCACACTCTTATTTGCTACATATCATACTTCAGAGAATCAGATTGTAGTTAGGAGTTAAGCAAAATCTTTAGACACAGCCTCTACAAAGTTTGGTGCTGACATTAAAATACCAATTGTACAAATGATTGTGAAGACCGAAAAAGCCATCAAGCAGAGCCGATCCACTACAGAGGCTGCAAACTTCCATTCATTGCAAACGGCTTCCTCTTCGTCCTGGTCTCTGAATCGGTTTGCAATGTACCTGACCTCTTCCAAGATCTTAGCCAAATCTGGGTCGCCTTCAGAGGGGTGGCCACTGTGCAGCAGGTTTTCTTCATCTGTTGGTGAGCAGGTCATCCTCCCACAGATCACCCCTGAATCAGTGGTAGGTGTGCAGTGAACCCCTTCCAGCCCCCTAAACCCAATGTATAGCATATTCCCATTACTGGATTGCTGTCCACTCACGGTGTTCATCTCCACACTTGACAGGCTACATCGACGCTGTTTATGTTGACAGGCAGGACGCACTTTATCTTCCCCTGGTCTTTTCATCCTCAGAAACCAAGCGCACCAGTTGAGAAGGATGATTCTTGTCTGAAAGAAAATTTTTGAGAATAAGCATTTCTCAACAGCCACTGTCTTTGGGCACCATTGGTATTTTTGTAGCCTGGATGACTGTCTGGTCCATGGTCTCTGCTTCGTCTGCAGAAATGATGCCAGAGTTTTCCAACTGATTAATTTGCCAGTCTCTGAGGCCGCTTGCTTATCCTAGCAGTGCTATCGATTGCCTCAGGCTGACTGTCACTATTAGGAATGCCCCCTCCTCTGATGGGAGGCTCCAGAGCGTTGATTTTTCCTTACCCTTGAACAGCGATACGGCAGCCTTTTGCACCTTTACTAGAAACCATGAATTTTTTTTTTTAAAAAAAAACACTTACTGGAGAAGACTTACTTTATAATAGCCTTAGTAGTGCTGCTTTAGATTGTAGTCAATAAATTACAGTTCTTTCACTCATGTTTGTGCTCTAATATTAAATTCACGTGACATTACTGTTTGGAGAGGGCTGCTAAAACAGATGCTTGACTGGACTGGACCACCAAGCTTTACAATGTTTTGGCTCTGTTCTCAGGTTGCTTTCATGATGATTGATTGCAGGTTTTAGAAAACAGGTCTGGATATAGCATGGAGAAAAGATGGAAAAATTTCTTTGATTTAAAAAAATTACTTTGCAAATTTAGTCAGTGCATATCATTTTATTGTTTTTTGCATTGCCTTAATCTACAGAAAGTATTCCAGTTCAGATACAAGCTTCTGTAATTTATTTCAGTCAGATTTAAAGAGTTCATTCCAGTGTTTCTTTCCCAGAGCACTAACGAAATATTGTTGTCTCATATAATATGCAAATCTTTCACTGTAATTAATATTAGATTTGGTCCATTTATTCTGACTGTGGATTGCCACTCAGAGTACATATTCTATCCCGGCAAACATCCCATGCAGAGACAGATCTTGCCCTGTTACTTTATTTACGTTATCAAGCTTCACCAAGAAGGATAATATTCCGTTAACTGGGGGCCTGATCCAAAATCCACCAGTATCCAAATAACGTTTAATGGACTTGAGCTTCTCAACACTAAAGCTCACTCCTCAACCTCAAGTACTCTGTTTTCTAAGGATGTTTGGCCCAGTACTAAACATTTGTCCCCTTTAGGTCATCAAACATGTATCTAAAGATATGTACCTTTTATTCTCTTCATTGAAATCTGTTTTAAAGTCACTACCCCAGAATAGGCCAGGGAATATCTCATTATCTCTTGTCCACAGGACACTGCCGTATGCACATTCTTTTTGGCTAGTAAGGATAATAATAACTCATTGTTCTAGAGAGAAAAAAAGAGAAAGGTCTTTCCATCTTCAGTAATGCCTGATGCTGCCATGAGCTGGGTCAAGTCAGGAAGAGTGGACAGTTAGCTGATGATGCTAATTTAGTAATCCAATATCAGTGTAATGTTCTCTGTAAAAACAAGCACTCCTAGAAGTCTGTTATAAAGAAAGTCTTATGTGCTTAGAAAAAGACCTTTTCTTTGTGCTTCACAGATGCTCTTGACCACAGGTGTAAAGATGAGGATTTTCAGANTATCAGTGTAATGTTCTCTGTAAAAACAAGCACTCCTAGAAGTCTGTTACAAAGAAAGTCTTATGTGCTTAGAAAAAGACCTTTTCTTTGTGCTTCACAGATGCTCTTGACCACAGGTGTAAAGATGAGGATTTTCAGAGGAAGTTTCACTTCCACTTTAACAGCCATCTTTAACTTTAGGCTGTTGATGTTTCTGTATGCACAGCAGCTACATACATAGCAGCTGCACAGTTGCACCTTGAGGGCGGTGTATTTCATGCATTTATAATCTCCATCAGCACCTTACTCTTTCCTTCTACCTGTATCACTTCTGACATCTGCAACTTACTTGAAAATCACCTTCATTTATATATTTAGGTTTTAGCAAAATCCTGAGTTGCTTCCAGCTGTTGTGAAGGAGATTCTGAATATAGAAGCAAGTTGAGGTATATTCACTCTCTCTCTCGCTCACACACACACTCTCTAAGAAGCCAACCACACAAAATGTATCTGGACATCTCATTTCTGGTGAAACCACTTTTCGAAACAAAATGTTTAGGAAGGATTTACGTGTTTTTAACAGTAAGAAGTAAACATGGATCACTAGCTACTCCGTCACATCCCTATGCTGGACATTTATGCAATGGATAATGAATGAAAATCAAACCTTACCCATTTAGGCATTTTTCCCCCATCTGGATCATGGTGATGGTATTGTAGAACAATAACAGTGACAACAACAGAAAGACCAACAATAATCATAGTGCTGGCAAAATACTGAGCTGCAAAATAAACAGATAATTACAGCAATATACTTTGGCTGATATTGCTTTGTAGCTATTACAAGGGGTGTTTATACACATGCATACAGAGCATTAAGTTCTTTTTCCAGCATAGTGATACACATGATACTTTTGGCGCTTGTGAAAGATTTCTCAAAAGCAGAAAGAGCCACCGTTATTTTGAGAGGATAGGCACCCTTTAGTAACTGTCTTTGTGGAACTGAGCACCTGCCTTTTCTAAGCAGCCTTGAAAAAAACTGTAATCTTCCATAACCAGTATTGTAGGGACTGGCAAGTACTTCTTTTGAAAAGTTTCTCTTTCCGTTTGAGCAACTACAATGGGAAGATTTAACCATGTTTAGCTCTGTGTTCCTAATGTGCGGCCAATTGTGTTGAAACTGCAACAACTTCTTCCCTGGAAAATTGGCTGCCTTACTCTTTCTCAAAATGAGCATAGGTTCTCTATTTTGTTCAGAGCAGAGAGCCTGGAAGTTGTTACAGGGTATCACACCATTAGAGCTTCTCATCAGCTGGCAACATTTTTTTAATTCAGTTGCAGTAGACCATCGAACAGGTGGGAATTTGCCTTACTGCTGGCCCTAGCGCAAAGTCACTGCACCTGATTTGACAAAAAGTAAAAGTGAATAAAAGCTGTAGTTAGCTTACCGATTAAGGGCACAGAATCAGATGTTGCTGGCATAATTTCAGCCACAAGTAACATGAAGACAGTGAGAGACAATAAAACTGTTATACCTGAAAGATAAACATGAAGTATGAAATTAGATCAGTAGCTTGTAATTACGCGACACTAAGGAGCAGAAAATGAATCTGAAGGAGTGCTCTTTGCAAGATGTATTCCCACTGTAACCCTCGCACCAGCACGTTAGCGGTACTCCTGTCCTTTCTTGTACTACCTCAAGTTCCGGGTAGCAGTGCTTCCAAACGAGTACCAATGCTTGCACAGGCATATATTTTAGATCCTTGTTACTATTCAGCTTTTATCACCATTTGTTAATTAGCCAAGGTAAAGCAAAGTAATTCTTGCTGTTTGTTTGCTTTAGATACATGGTGTGATTTTGAGTATTTGAGACTATGACACNTTTTAGATCCTTGTTACTATTCAGCTTTTATCACCATTTGTTAATTAGCCAAGGTAAAGCAAAGTAATTCTTGCTGTTTGTTTGCTTTAGATACATGGTGTGATTTTGAGTATTTGAGAATATGACACTGATTAACTGACATGGAAGGTACAGGTGATGTGATACATAATACTACTGAAAGACAAATTTGCTGCCTTGGACAGACTTTGATATCTTTTGATATGAGCTGTTGGGCTCTGCACGTGGCTGTGCCCAAGCAGTCTTGACTGTTATTTTTGGAGTTTGACTTCTGTTGCTCAGTGATGAGTCCCCATCTTTCTGGACCAAGGCTTAAGTCTTTTCTCAGGACTAGTCTTGAACAATAAGGAGTCATTGCTAGGTGGAAAAGGATTTAGGAACAAAGATTTAATCTTAAAATATGGGAAGGGACTTCTTGATTAGGGAGGCTACTACTCGATTAAACCATGTTCTGGAGACATGAATATTTTGTTTCTACCTTTTAACAGCCATGTTCACTTAGAAGAAGCCAGTGCATTAGCAGTTTTGTATGGGGCAAAAAGTTTCATCACGTATTTAACCTCCATCTTCAGGACCAAGTTCTTAAAGTCATCAGATTTGTTTCTCAAACCAATAATTTGCTTAAAATTCGCTATAAAAATTAGAACGGGAGCAGTTATAATCAGTCTTTCTGAGAAAGCTTAGATTAAGAGCTTAGGCTCTTAATACAACTCACTATTAAAGGGAAATGGTAAGAAGAATTCCACGTTCAAACGTATTTTCGTAAACTTAAGCTTTACTCGGTGAATGTGGGATTTTTCTTCAGCAAATAACTGTCAAAAAATGAAAGCCTGCTTCTTAAGAAAGGTAGTCAGGAATTGACATGCTTCTGCTTGGTCGGCGGGAGTATCTCCATTTCACAACTTCAGTGTACCCTAAGCTGAGTGCAAGGGTAAAACTTCACAGAGCTTCGGTATCAAACAGTAAAAGTAGCTCATGAGCCAGAACAGGGCACACAAGCTATTTCTCCTTGTCTACTAAGACTGTTGAAAAATCTTTGAAAAGGACAACTTTTTATTGTTTCATCATATTTACAGTATCCTATTAAGGATTTACCTAGTGAGATCTTTTCTCCAGAGTCTGCTGGAAGCAGAAAAACTAACAAAGCAAGTGCTGATATCAGTACACAAGGAATAAGAAGATTGAGTCCGTAATAGAGAGTCCTACGTCTCATAGTTACTGTGAATGTTACATCCGGGTAGGGTTCTTTACAACATTCATAAAAGCTCTCAGTTCTCTTCCCAGGAACTCCTGTGTAGGAGGGAAGAGGAAGAACAGCAGAAATTAATGTGAATAAACTGTATATTACATAGTGATTATTTTTAAAAAAGGATAAATGTAGCTTTCTATGTTTTACTATAGGTAAAACTGCTTCTTTAAGCTTAAATCCCAAGTAATTTTTGTCTGATAATAAAGGAAAATCAGATAAAAGATACTTACTGAATTCAAGCAGCAATTTTGTCACCTACTTTTTAACGTTAATTTTCATCTTACATCAATCCTCAGAGTTTCAAATGCCACGAGCTATGTTATTTATTAATTTAATTTCTGTCTTCATTTCCCAATCATTATTCCATCCATTTTAGCAGTGGAGGCAAGGCTGCAAGTTCACAGTGTAAATAAGAAAGCAAGATCTTACCTACTAAATCCCACTCTCCATTTGAAATATAGCCAGATATATCTGCCTCTTGCATTTGTAAGTCCAAGGACCAGCCTCCATAAGTCCAGGATCCAAACTTCAGGTTACACTTCTGAACGTCAAATGGAAACCAACGCACATCTATGTAGCATGAGCTTTTAAATATGCCTAGATTGGATTTTAAACAAGAACACTTAATCTAAATGCTTGTTCCACATAATTTCGTGGACATCTTGCAACCAGACCTTGTTCTACATTGCACCCTCTGTTTTTGACTTGTAGAGTATATTTAATCTCAGTTGTGTTTTGACATGTAAATAGCAGAAGTCATAGAAAAGGGAAAGAACTGTACCATTAATATTCACGATATAAACTGTTTCTTGAACTACATTTCCATTTTGGCACGTAGTGGGAGAATATTTAGAGAAGAGCTCACATTTCTAGATACTGTATTTCAGAAAGAAATGAAGCAGAATATGCAATCTGTTTCTCCTATTTCTTTTACTGAATAAAATAAGAAATCCTGAAAGGTTATTTGCTGTCTTATTAGATTTACATGATCTTGATTTACTCAGGAAAGCTAGCTTCTTATTTTTCACTTGTTGAGTCAGGCCCTGTCATTCAGCAGTTTTCAGAATTGGATTGAAAAACCCCCACCGAATGGAACATCTTAAATCAAAAGAGCAACAGGCAAATGCCTGAAATCCTCTGGGGATCTTAGATGGAAAAACTAATTTGTCAGGAAAGCAGTTAGCTCTATTGCTGTAGTTTCTAAAATTCAGATTCTAGGAAGAGTTAATTCTCAGAATTATGGCGAATTGAGTTTGGGAACAGAAACAGTACTGCACTGCTATGCATCCAGAGAGTCAGCGATACATTTCTGGTATCAAATAAATATCAAACACAGACTACTTTCCCTTCAGACTAAAACTTATTTTGATGAAGCATCCGGTCGATCATTTCAAATAGAACATACATCCAAGATGTTACTAAGCATCTTATTATAAAGTTAACGTATTAATATATGAAACAGCTGAATTAATGGAATAAATTTTTATTAAGAGGCATTACCATGGCTTTAATAACCAATATACTTCTATATTAAGGGCTTTTTTTTTGTCTTCTTTTATACTTCCACGCTTCTGAAATAGTGCGTTATGACAGAAGAATTTACGTAACTGCAATAAACAATGTATCTTGTGTAGTGGTTTATACAAAAGTGTTAACCATGTAATTCATGATGCATCTAGGCTTAAATCTATCAGATGATGCTCGCTAGATAAATAAAATATCAGAGAATTGATGTCAAGTTTGAAACCACACCATACATAAGTAGTCTGAGTTATCAAAATTTATGACATGAAAACAGCCTACCTGGTGGCAGATATTGGCAATGTCCTGAAGAATTGACTAAAACATTAGTGTGAAATGTAGCATCAAATCTTTCATCAGCACTAGAATAGGGAAGAAACGAAATGAGTTATATGCTCTTTGACTGGCTGAAGAATATCTGAGACGAATCTGTTCTTCGTAAAAGGATTATTTCTCCCCCAAAACTTGACAGCTTTTCTCCTGTCACCAGTTTTCAGTGGCCTCAGAGTAACTGGCCTGACACTACTGGATTTGCTCCTGGTTAACAACTGTAAGTGAAGGTGAGCCACCTCATTCTTGCTGCTCACCTATCCCACTACATCCATTACAGTGCCTTGGCTCTATTGATTTCCATTTGGAAAGTAAGCGCTTTTAAAAAACTTCTCCAGCAACTGCACAGGGAAATCTGTTCTCTTGCTGTCTACATTAACGGCAGCTAATGAATACTGAGGAGATGGATACTCCAGTGTCTCATCCTGCTCCTTTGCATGGGTGAATGTTATTACTGCATGTCCTACACACAAGTATTTAATGCCACTCCAGCCTCCATTATCTACTTCAGAACCAACAAACTCGATTCAGAAAAAAAAAAAAAGAGAAATGCTATTAGAGGTGTCAGTGTAGTGGTACTGGCCAGGACTGCCCTGGCATGCCGTTCTTACAAGTCTCTAGAAAAGAACCATAATGTTACTTGGAGAGTGCTTCAAATTATGCATTGGCAGCTGCTGCCAAGGAATAGATATTCCTACTAATCTGACCCAGGAATGTACTAGGCATTAAAATTTTAAGAACTTCTAGAGGGGGAACAACCTATATTCAAATATTTAGATGATGAAATAAAGCACTTTCCTATGAAAAGTTAGTAAGTTTGCTGACTTAAATCACTCTATGAAAGATGTTTAGATTACTTAGCATTGCAATGGATGTGTACTCATATAGTGTTGTGCCTTATTTCACAGTTCCCGTTTACTACTGCAGGCTTCTGTGATAAGGTATTACAGATTCTGATCTATACAGCCTTTAAAATTTGGGACCTAGGTATTCAAGAAATTGTCAGTTATTGAAATTGGTGCCTAGATTAAATTGCACAGAATGTACTGGGAACGTATTAGCAGTGAATGATCTTCGCACCTCAAAATATTTCAGGAACTGCTGTGTTGAGTTCACGCCTGGTGGCTGCTGGCCCTGATTATAGACACGGGCTCTTTTCTCAGGCTGTCTTTTGTGGCGGGGATAAGCAAAATGAGACATAGGCTGCTGTTCTTTGTTGTATTGTTTGTAGTTTCCAAACAGTCACCTTGTGGGGACGGGTTGGCACGCAAGGCAAATACAGTGCCAGCTGCTCTGGGTCAGGGGAAAGGAGGTCACACGAGCCTCAGGGTCTGGCTTCTTGCTGCAGTCAGTGCTTTCGTTGATCTAAAAATCTGTGTTGTCTCTAGGTTGATTTGAGCATGACAATTACATTTAAATTGCGTTTTAAAAATATCTGGACTGGTCTGTGAAATATGCAGACAAGAAAAACTAAATCCAAATAACTACTTGCCCATCTGGAGCTGCACTTTTTCCTGTGGTGAGCCCAAGGCTCACAGTGTTGAAAATCTTTGCAACTATTTAATTTGAACTCTGAAGACAAGCAGAAAAGCCTAAATCTTGTGTATGTAGCATGAATGGATTCTAGCACTTTGAGGGGAAAAGACAATTCAATTCTAAGGCAGTTGAGCTAATGTAGGCTGCTCTCCTTCAGCTTCGAAGCTCATGGCTGGATTCTCGGAGTTCATGTTGGCAGCTTCTCCTCCAGTTGGAGCACTAATTGGTCTCCCTCTTTTTCTTGGCTGCCTGTTTTCATGACGTCTGTAAGAAACTGGTACTGCTAAGATCTCTACTGATTGCACTGCTAAATTTGTTGGAAATGGATTCAGAGGATATTGGGGAAAGGGGCAGCAAGAAAGATCATAGACAAACACGTATATTCACACAGGTGTGCGTGCACACACGTGCACAAATCTTGTTTCCTTAGAAAACCAGACTTAAAGTCCTGCAACGCGTTTCGGTATTAGACATAAACAAGTAATTGCTTTGGCTTGAAATTAATAAGGGCTACATGATGAAACTCCAACAAGTAGTCAAATTTAGGATGTAAAAATATCCATGCCACACAACTCACTTGTAAAGTGGGAATTAGTGGCTAGAAATAAAATTCTTAGTCTCCTAGGTTAGATTGTGTTCTCTTCAACTTGAGCAGAGGGCAGTTAAGCGCCAGAGGGTTGCTTCTAAGACCTTGCTGCCGTTTCTGGTAATTAGCAATAATAAAATTTTCAAAAGGACATAAGTGACCAAGGAACCTAGGTTTCTTTGCCATATGACTTTGCCTTTCATAAGACACAGTCTTAAAAGAAGGTCAAGAGGTACTCATACTCAAATATGAAATTCTTTTTTCTGAAAAAGGAACATATGCGTTTTTCTGCACTATGCTTCTAATTGTTTTTTGAATTGCAGTGCTTGAATTGGGAATGCACCAACTAGCTAAGCTTTTGCTTGATGAGGCTTTGCACTCAAATGTAATGGTAGAAAAACATTTCTGCTACATTTCTTCTTCAGGGTATAACCGCTTGAAAGCAGATATTGACTGCAGTACTTTGAGACGACAAAGCTAGCAGACGTAATCCCACCGGGACCTATCTGGAGAATCTCAGGTTTATAAAACTGGAGAAATTAAACTGTTAAAATGAGACATAACTACCAGAATTTTTGTTGTTCCATGAAGTACCGAACACTGTGTGTCCATTTGGAAAATAATACCACCAGAAATGAGCACTTCTAATAAGTCTGGTAAAACTTACGAAGCGGAAGAGAGCCATACATGACACTAACAGTCAATCCTGGAATTTGTACACGGGCCAAGATTTTCTTCCCTCAGAAAAACCACAAATGAACCGGCCCTGCTCTCTTCACAAAGGACTGGCTGTAAAATTTAATAGAGCTGCCACAAGTTTCTCCGTATGAGGCTGCAGCAAGATGCATAAGGACTCAAGAAATAGTGAAACATGCATTCATTAAAATGAAACATGAATTTATAGTTCATTAATTTCTTTGTAACTGCAGGTGCATGTCCCTAGTGAAATGTATAGAAATTGAAAGCGTCTATCTCAAAATACCATGTCACTATAAGACAACATCATAACATTCCAAATGCAATTTCATACAGGAATAAGAATTTGGTTTAACTGTAGGATAATTACTTCATGACTATGCCATAGTTAACAATCCCAAGATTCAAAAACCTATATTAACAGAAAACTAGTGTTTTCAGTTTTTCAGGTTAAGTTACCCTTCTCATTCTATGACACCCTTTAGCTACAGTTATCATGGGGGCTTGGACTAGATGATCTCCAGAGGCCCCTTCCAACCCCTACCGTTCTGTGATTAATAATTTCTTTTAAAAATTACCCTTTCATTTTGGATATACTTACTTAAATATTGACACATAAATTCTCAGACACACGGAAAGTCTTTCTCAGCATGTGATATATGTGAGGAAGGATATTGTCACAATTCATTCTTTTGGAAACCTCTAAACTGCCGTTGTAGAGTACCAATTTTATGGCATACACAGTGTGTTATTCAGCAGAAAAATAGAAATGTATGTGTGATTTGTCGGATTCTCCCAAGAATGCTATCATTTACGGAATCAAGGTAGCTAGGAATAAATGCTCAAGAGAACTAATTTGCATTGAAAAATACATTAAGCAAGATTAACGTTGCAAAAATACCTGTCCAGGTTGCATGCTGCTCCATTTTGTGTACAGAGCATTTGAAAGGTGTTTTTAGACTGGTGTATGGACTACTGAAGTGCTAATTACTATGCATAAACCAGAAGCAAGAAGTAATCTCGACAGGCAGTTACCGTAAGCATGGTGAACTGTAGTGGAGATCACCTCAAATCGTTTCGTAGTAATTGTACCTTTGAGAGAAGCACTGCAGCATGCTGTAAGCAAAGCAGTATGTAAAATGTAAAAAAAAATGTAAGCCCTAGAGAGAAGTACTAAGTAGCTGACAAATGCGGTCACTGGGTGCTGTTATCACATCATTACTATTCAACAACACTTGTGACAGTGACATTGATCATAAAGGTGATCATCAAATGGCAAGAGGGAGCATAACTGCAGCTGACATATTGGGTACAGCTATTCTCTAGGTCTTCTGGCAAGAAAAAGCAGCTCCTGAAGCGAGGAGCAGCAATCAGGTTGATAAGCACAGCGGGGTTGTCTTCTTAGTAGACATATGGAAGAGAAATAGAGGAAAAAAGCCATCAGGAAGACAAAAGATTGGTGTCATCTGCATGGGCAAAAAAGTAACAACATACCCTGGCTACCACAAAAGAGCCAGTGCAAAATGTACAAAACAGATGTAAGGTCTTTCTAGTACCTGGGGAACAGCACGCAGGCCCACAACAACTGCAGAAAAAGGCAAGTTGTTAAAGAGCAGACAGCTGTTGCTTGGTGCTTTATGTTTTTAAACTAAATAAATTCCACAATGGGAACTACCATATCATGATGCAGCCCAAGAATCTCTCCATGTGAGCCAAAGGTTCTGCAGTGGATTGATGGCAATCTGTCTGTCCCTGAAATAAGCCCAACTCAGAACAGATAGTTTGAAGAGGAGAGCAGCAAATTTTCTAGGTACTTTTGTAGCAGGAAGAGTGAGTGACACCAAAACTGGACATGAGAACATGCAAACATACTTACTGGCATTTACCTATCCTGCCTCTAGTGAAACCCAAACTAAAACTAGACAAGAAGTCCCAAGTCAGATTTGAATTCACCAGTAAACATGTAGACCAAACAGATAATGCCTGTGCCATTAAACACAGCCAGAAAAGTTTGGTTTTCTAATCATCTCACACAACCTACCTAGAATTGGTGCCAGGGAGGATGTCATTGTTTACGAAGTGTTTGCAAATATGACCTTCTGTTTGGTAAACAGGAAACTGGTAATTTTCCAGTATTCCAAAAACCTAGAAAGTTTTGGAAAAGTATTTCAAAACCTAGGCATTTTGATGAGATGATTATGTCATTTGCCTTGCCTTATCTTTGTGATTAGGCAGGGTGCTAGATAATCTCATCTAGGCCCCCTTTCCCACGAAAGGCTGGACCAGTTGATCTTTTGAGGTCCCTTCCAACGTGGGCTATTCTGTGATTCTGTAATTCTATGATCTTCTCTCCTTCCCCACATGAAAAATTGTCTACCTGTTATAGAGAAGAATATCTGGCTTCCAAATCAGTCCATCAGGAAAACGGACATTCTTCACTCCCGGATATTCAGACACGTTCCACTGAAGATAGTGATCTGTCCAGTACTAAGACATACACACAAAAAGTAAGTTAGGTCATCTCATCCACTGGTTTACTGTAGTTCTCTAGGGACTGGAGCTGAAACAATAGGTGTTCTCTTGTTAAAGAGATACTATTTAGGTTCAGGCAGTGAAATGGTTGGAAAGGGTGAATTAGGCCACCTGGAGCTCAATGGAAAGCATAAAAATCTTTTTCATTGCAGTGCACATAACAGCCTATAAAAGAAGATTTGGGGTGCTTGTATTTTATTGTTCATGCTATCTCACATGCCAATTTGGGATAACACGGATTTACAATTCATAGATCAACTTCAACTGTGTTTATCTTCATAGTCAACTGTTTTCTGTGGTTGAAAATTCTCAGGTTGTAATAACTTGATTATAGACATGGAGTAGAGCAACCAACAGTCACTGCTGATAGGGAAAACAACTGAAATGGCACAACGATTAATACTAGGATGAAGGGTCTTGGCAGCTCCTGCAACCTGAAGTTAGGCAACCTCGGGGGCGTACGCTCAGCAGCACTGCGCTGTCCCACAAGCTTCCTTCCTGGCTAGCACTTAGTGCGCTGGAGGCATCCGCCCTGGGGCTGTCGGTGCTCCTTTTGACCCATCCTTGACTGCCAGTATAGGCGGGGAGTCTGTCGCAGTCAAACCAACAGGGGTTTGATCTATGCTTAGCGTTGCTAAATCCCAGAGATACTGTCATTGAAACATATGGTCATGCCCAGTCATAAACAAAAGCACTGCCCCAGACTGCAGGCAGCTGAGTACCGTGGCAGCTCTGGCAAGCCGGTTACCTCCCAGTGTCCTGAGAAGCACTAGCATGAGCTACTTTGTTTTCCTGAAACTGAGGTCACACTTCACCCCTTACTAAGCAGATGACTTGTCAGGGTGCGAGGGCGGTTACTGTTGTGCACAGAAGGTATAAATAAGAAACAAAGTTAGTTTGTTTCACAAAATTTATTTTTTCTTCATGCTTCATTATATCCCATCCCCATATTATGTTCTTTACATTAATTTCACATAGCTGTAGGCATCACGTAACTTACAGTGAAAACTTCTCAGATTTACAGTGCCGTTGGAATGCCAGATGTTAGTCTTTTAAATGTAAACTTTGAAATGGGTGAGTACATGTACAATACTTACCTCTTCAACAACCTAGTGGCCCTTGTCAAAATCTTTGACAGGCATCAAGGTCAGAAAAAATTTCCAATGTGTATTGTGGAGGTAATGTTATTGATCATTCTCATGGGGTATTCACATCAAATTGTTCTATATAATTCCTTGCACTACTGTCACAGGCAAGTTTCAGCTTGATACATCAGACAAGTCCCTAGTTAGCCTCATGCTGCAAGTATTCAAATTCATTCTTGTACCTCTAGAACAGTGTTTGTAAATGACCGCTTTGCTGCGTGCAGCACATCTAATAGCATTCATCACATCTTTTGTAGAGCTTTTACTATACAATTTCTTGGCCTGTGCTTTCATGTTTATCTCATTCATTTTTTTACTATGAATTTGTAGTTCCTTGTCACCTGGACAAATGATCTGAGTTGTGCATTGCTTTTTCCTTTTGCTTTACAGATAATAGTATTTTACAGAAATCTTAAATCAGAATATCTGATTGGCTCTGTTCATCATTTTTTCTTTTTACTTCCCGCTCCATGCACAGTTCTCTAATTAAACTGTATATATTGCTCATGCTTATCTATACACAGTTTCTTTAAGCTGATCAACTGCTTGTCATCTTTTTTTTTGAAATTTTACGTCCATTTTTACAGTAAATCTTTTTATGTGAACTTCCCGATAGACAAATGTCACTGTGTATTTTACCATTTCATCTTTTTGGAATATAAAATACCGAGATCCTCGTGATACATCCTATTTTTTACAAAGTCCAGCAATGTAAACAAATGCGATGTGTGGTTTTGAGGCATTGAAACCTGTGGGCTGTTGTTGGCTTTAGGCGACTCATTTTCAGGAGCTGACAGAACAGGTCACTTTCTGAGTAGTGGTTGCAGGGCCGGGGCTGGGAGGCTGTGGGCAGCTGCTGCAAAGCTCGCTGCCCACCGGCTTAGTTGTGTGCGGCACGCTTTCCTTGTTCATTTGCATCTCAATTGCATTACAATATTTATATCAATATATCAAATAATTTCTTATTCTAACTTCTTTTAGGAGTTATCACAGCAAATACAAGGTAGCATAAGGTGACACTGAATGATGTAAAAACAGCCAAAAGGTGACAGAAAACTTAATATTAAAGTCTGTATTAGAGATAACGTTAAGCAGATTGTACGGTTGCTCTGTTTAGCCACGCGTACAAAGTGCTTACCCATCCAGCTGGACACAAGCTGCTTCATTTTGGTTTAACTTTAGGGCTATAATCTCCGCTGTAGCTGAAGTACATTTGATGCAGATTAAAATAGCAAACAGCTCAGGGTACTTGGGTTAGTATTAATCTGTGTGACTAGGCAAGGCTTCTGCTATAACTTAGATCAGGTTTAAGATTTTGATACTGAACTGTATTGCCATGGAGATAGTGGTCAGGATCAAAGAGTCTGCACGTGTAAATACTAGATTTATATTCCCCTTTCTCCCAGGTTAGTTTTTGTATTTAGGTATTTCAGTCTAATCAGATGATTAGATAAAATTTATTTAAGATACATCTCTGATTATACACATGTATATATCAAGAAAGGGAGTGGAGAGGAAAACTCAGATAAAAACTTACTTCGGACCATTAAGCATAATAAAATGACATATGTTTGCCTTAAGTACGCTTTGAATCTGTCTAGTATACCATTAATAGACAGTTAATATACAAACACATTTCTTCTTTTTATGTGTGCACAGGCCGTGAAGAGTGACTACATTTTTTGTAGTAATCAAGTGATCTGCTCGTTGCAGTCTTAACGTGCTGCACGTACAGTGTGTGCTAAGGTGAACAAATCAAGAGAAATACAGAATGTATAAAAGAATCAGGAATTTCCTTAGGGGGAAAAAAAGTCTTGAAAAGGATAAGGATGCTGTGGGATAAAAGAGAAGGAAAGTAAGTGATAGCTTCTTGAGTATGAGTTGTCATCTGTTTTCCTGGTAAGAAATCACAGCAGCTGTTGTCGTTGTAGCTCAAAGCCAAAAACATACTATATTTGACAGTTTTAATCTTACTGTTCAACAAGCCTGTAAAATAACGTGAGCTCAATGCTTCTTCCATGTCAACTCTCCTTTGTGAATGAATGGCATAGCCATGCTGTCCTTTGCAGGTCATCAAAACAGTCTTTCCTTCATTTCCTAAGGCCTACCACAGTGCAAGAGAGCTGCTCTATAAAAATGTTACAATAATAGGAAAAAGAATACAGTTTAACCGAATGAGCTGGTTAAAGAAACTGAAAGGTGTAGAGTTTCTGTGGAAGCAGCATGCTTATCTTGAACAATAAAACTCTTCTGTAAACCTTTACTTAACCCAAACAGTTCAGTTTCTGTAATACAGATGGGAGTTAAACTAATGGCAAATTCTCATCCTAGCCACTATAGTATGGAGAAAGCTCCCCATATCTCACCGTCTTTGTAAAGCACAAACTTACGGTAGAAATATTTTGTGGAAGCATTAGGAGCCCACAGTAGTCAGCAAGGTAATAAGCACCTTGCTGATTCTAAGGCTTGGTATTAAACTAATGCAAAAAAATCACCATGTCAGAATAAATTTGTGTAGGCGTCTTTGCTTAGGCGCAGCTCTCTCAACAGTTAACCTTACAGAGAAAAGAAATTCAAAATATTATCGCAAAGTTCTTGAATATTCTATTATCTGTTCCATTTATTAAAAAGTGAGTGAAACTTACTCCTGCCCAGCAACGCCTGCCATGAGTTAATGGGGGCAAAGTTCTTTGCTGTGGTATCTAGGGGTAGCAATCGTTGTGGTTAAGTACTAAGAGAGGATGTGAAATTCTGTGACAACTATAGCAACTAAACATTTCAACAAAAGGTAAAACAAAGCTACTGTTTGAAAAATGAACATCTTATATGGGCAAAACAAACTGGGAAATGAGGAAAAAGTATACCGTTCCCAGCAGAACTTTAGGAAACTGAACTGATGTTCCAATACCCATTTTAGCCATGTAACTGAGATACAGAATTTGGAGAAGTAACATAAAAAACCTCTCATGTTCACAGTTAACTTCTGATGATGACCTATGTTTAAACAACATCATCTTGAACAACATGGGAACAGCATGGCCATTTAAATTAAAACCCTCTTACGGTTTCTTAAGGAGGTAGGCAGCAAAGCCAGTAGGATGGCAGAAATGTTCAGTTAGGACAGTGGCAGCAGCTCTCAGAAGAAGGTAGTTACTCTACCTGGGACTCTTAGGACACTAGTGTCTTATGATGATCAAGAGTTTAGCATTATTAAATCAACTACAATGAATTAGTAACTTACTTAGATGTAGTGACTCAAATGCTTAAAAGTTTTTAGAAATACCTGAAACAACATCAGGACCTAAATCTCAGTCTTAAACAGTTTTCCATTCCGCTTAGCTCGGTCCACTGTGCAGCAAGATATTGAACAAAAGCTTGAAAGTTTCCTAAAATTCAAACCCCTCATCAGATTCAACTCTAAGGCCAAAGGGGAAGAAAACCATACTTTGTTTCAAAACTCACCATTTGTAGCCAGATGTTTGTGGTTAATACTTGATTCTTTTCATCCTGAGAGGAAGGAGGAGGACAAAGAAAAAAATAAACTACAGCTTAGTACCATGCAGTTAAAACAACACCAGTAAATATATTTGGCTATTATGAAGTAGTCAGTTGTGCAAAGGGAATCACTGCCTCAAACAATGCCGCTGAAGTTTTCACAGGTACTTTTAAATGTATTTCATGTTACCACAGTCAATCAAACTGTTTCCTGAGGGTATCCGTCTGCCAGACCCTTCCCTGGGGCTCCTTCTTTAATAAAGAATCTCAAAAGGCAAAGCAGATTACAGTAGGGGTTGCCTGCTTCACCTTCGTTAGGAGCAGCTCTCTCACTAATTAACCTTGCACACCAGACATATGCAGGTAATAGAAAAAATATTGAAAAAAGAAAGCGTGACTAAGCTCAGATGATGGGTGTTGAGGCCATATTGAGTAGCTTCTTAACAGGCAAGTAGCACCACTGATGTCGGTGGAACTATACAAAAAGTGTTGTGTCAGCTTTACCAGAAAACTGTTGTCAGGGCAGAACATTATTATTCTGCCTGGAACAGTTCCAATTTGAAGGCCTTCCCCTCACCTCCTGTGACTATTTGATGTAAGTTCAGGTGACACAGTAGGCATCTTATGCTGGCAGTTAATTAAAGAGTTTAATTCTTCACTCCTCAGGCACAGGAGAACAATGGTTATCTTCTTTCTGTGGAGGTACTGTATCAGTACCCACCTGAGCTGTGTGAAGCTAGTGGAATATACTATATGTACTGTCAGTATTACACATTCTCCAGACTGAACGCACAATCCCTGTCCCAGCAGCAGCCAAAGCTTCATTTGCAGTCTAAGGAAGCGTCATAGCAAGTTGCAGTCACCTCTATAGCGGCACTGTCAGAGTTGCTCATATGTCTAGACCTCTGAACTTAAATCTGTCACTCTTGAACTTAAATGTTGTTCCTAATGGCTCAAAATGGCCCTAAAAAAAGGTTTAATCACATTTCATCAAAAAAAAGCTTTTTTTTTTTTTTATAATACTCTTTACTAGAGGTCAATACCATACTCTGCCCTTTTGCTGTTGCTTGGTGGGCACCTAACTGAACAAAAGTCCCGAGAGACCTTTAACTGAAGCCATTTTAGCACAACAGTACAAAGTTACACAGCATGTAAAATCAAATACAATGCAAGGGACAGCAGTATTTTTAAAGCTAGTGAAGTGTTTTGAGGAGCAGCATCAGTAACCGTATGCCAGTGTTGCTAGGCTATGGATAATCACAACTAAATGTACCACATACAGACAAACAAAAAGATTTTAGGTAAAGATCAGTATTGTGCATGGATAAAGTCTGCCCTCAAATGCACATTCCTACCTTCCTTTAAAATGAAAAGTAAAATAAAAAATACAAGGAAGCACAGACCACAGCTAGTGATTCAGCACTTTTCCTCACTGTTTTCTGCTTCATCACCTCCACGAACCTTACTTGTATCAAAACTGTCTCCAGTGAACAACTCATTTAAATGGCGTCCTGGGGAAAAAGGTCTCTTTAACCCTTTGGTTTCAGGAATACATTATTAAACTGCATTGAATTAGCATGCTGAAGGCATTGCTGAAGATGTCAGCCAGGCAAAGCAGTAATTAATTTGCAATAGCAGCTGTTATTCTCTAGCCATACAAATATTAATTTGGTGCCTCTCTCAAAAACCTGCTTATAGCATTAGAGCACAACAAAACTAGTTTGTGTGGAATCTTTAATTCATGAATGAAGAAATAATCCTTAAGGGATCTTTCGTATAACTATGAACTAAAGTCTATAGACAAGTGTTGCAAATTAAGGACATGTGTCACGGTTTAAAGCTGGGCTGGCTGTTAAGCGAACGACAGACGCTCTTTGTTAACCCCCTCCCTCCCCAAAGTGGGGGGGGGAAAAGAGAAAAGGGAAAGAGACTTATGGGTTAGAAAAGTTAAAACAGCTTTAATCTAACTACAATAATAATGAGTAATTAATAATAATGAAATATATACAAATATACAAATATGTACAAAACCGATATCGAGCTCCTCCCAACTGATGACGAATACGTCACCCGGACGCTGCGGGGCACGCCCCAGGAAAGTCCCGGACTGTACTCAGCAGCAGCAGGCAGGAGCTGGATTCAGGAATGCACGGATCGGGATCGAAGGCAGAAGAATCAGACAGAGTCCTCCTCGGATGCCGGCCATAGAAGAAGAGAGCGAGACCCTCGTGATCCCTCTGCTTTATACCGAGTATGACGCGTATGGGATGGAATACTCCCTTTGGTCAGTTTTGGGTCACCTGTCCGACCCGCTCCTCCCCACCGCAGGGTCGCAGGGGTGACGACTTCTCTGCTCTTTCAGTTCCGGCGCACAAGAAAGTTAGCAGAAGCAAGCATCGACCTTGGTCTCCATAGGGATAACTATAAGCAAGGGCCTTTCTGCATACCATTGCTTCTGATGTTCCAGCACTAACTATAAACACCAAGCCTTATCACTGCTAGAAGCAGCTACTGTCTGGAACAACATGCAGTTAATTTCAGAGAGTGCAGCTTCTCAGAAGAGACTTAACTAAAAAGCAAAGTTACTAAAAGAAAATCGGTTCTGTCCTGGCCCAAACCAGGACAACATGTATATATGTTTCTATTCATCATAGCCATTTTTACGTCAGATGTAAATACCACCAATTATAACTTATGATTAAACATTTGATAGCATTTTCTCAAAGGTCTGAGTGCTGTCCCAGATGAACATGACAAGTTCCTATAACACAATGTCCCACCTATTGCGCCTGAGCAAGGCCGAAAGCACACTGCTGTGTGGTTTCTCTGCAGGGCAGACAGTAGTTGTGTTGTTCCGCACGGCATAACTGGCTACTCAAAGGTGCAGAGCAATTCAGAATCCATTATGTTGTGGGAAGCTTGTTTCAGGACTATTAGCTGCATGGCATGCGCTCCTGCATGGTTAAATTCTGAGTTAAACTCACATTTTATTCCCAGTGTGATCTCTTTTTACACATGAATTGCCCCAGCCTTAGATTAGAGATGTTTCAAAAATTCCCTTTTCAGTAGCAGGAAAAGATTGTACTAAAGCCAGAGTGCTGCTGATGCTTAAGCTAATGATACGCCATGGGGATTTATTTTGAAGCCCTGAGCCCACAGCATAGTCAGATGAACTATTTTAGGACTACCAGAAAGGAGCTCTACTATGAACCAGCACACAGGACAGGACCAGGCTAGAGAGCCATCACTGAGCAGTCAAACTAGCAGAGCTGAGGGGGACAGCAGACTTCTAATGCAGCTGTGCATCAGTGGTTCTGCCAGTGTTTGAATCACAAATCCCATCCTCAGCTATAAAAACTTCGCTGCATGCTGAGTCTTGGTTTGTAGTGGTGGGGTTTTTATAGCGTTTGTTGGAGCAGATGGCTTCCACCATTTTAGTCATTATTGTATTGACTCACCCATCACTAGAGGAAAGAGTCTGATTTTAGAGGGCTTGTCCCTCTCTGTGGTCCCAAGTGAAGCTGGTGAAAGGTGGGGCAGGAGACATCCTGAAGGGTTTCTCCTGCTAGGGGCGTTTGTAGACACTCTTTTAAAAGCTTTACAGCAAACTGCATTAACACTGTTTGTCATGAGAGTTGTGCAGTACTTCCCTATAAAATGATGGGTGGCTTTGAAATGCCTTGTAGAACTTCATCATTTTTGTCACTTTGCAATATTTTGCAAACTTACAGAAAAAGCGTTGAACACAAAAGCAAGGCATCTCCTTTTACAAACCTCTTCACAATATATTCTGAGATGCTGGGAAAACGATTCAGAGAATGAGACCAGAAACTGTATCATGTCGTTTGGATTGGCGCGGTTTTTTCCCCATACCAGCTACTTTAGGTTGCTTGGTGTTCAGATAGTACTGGCCGAGTAGCGCAGCCAGTGAAGAGTTAGGTTCCATTCGCGCAGTGGGAGGTGAGTGGGAGGCTGCTTGGTTTTACTTGATTGCTAACTGAATCTGCTATGAATCTGTGAGGGCAGACGGCCATAAAATAAAGTGTAGTCAGTGAAGGGAAAGTGGCTGACATCAGAAAGACTCGAATGGTCCTTCATTCATTTTTGAAGGTAGAGGTAACGATTTTTGGAATTTTTTGAAGGGAATTGCACTATCTCCATTCTGCCAGTTCCCATCTCTGGTTTTGTCTGTCTTTTCAATTTAAAGTCTACCAGACTGATCACCTCTGGAAACATAGTGTCAGATTCTCACATTGTCCCTCCCTTGCCTTGTGTTCAACAGAATGTATAAAAGACGAGGTGAAAATTTGGCAATGCTTTGTGAAGGGCGGTAACCTGGACGTTACAGACTTTGTAAGGAACATTAGCTGCTGACTTACAAAGGGATGTCAGCACACCTAGTATCGACACTAGAAAAGCTACGCAGCAAAAAGCAAGGGGAAAAAGAAGTAAAATAAGCTTGCATGCCTACAGACTGGCATGCAGACAGTGATGTGCAGCACCTAGCAAGAAACACATACTTCCCCGAAGACTGGCATAAAGAGATGTCCTGACCAAAATCTATCATCAGCTGTAATTCTTGCACTTCAAATCCAGACTCTTTGTTTTCACATGGTTGAATCTCACCTGAATTACAAAAAAAGTAATGCCTCTTTGAACTGGGCTTCAATTACTGTGACCTTTAATAAAAGAGTTTGTAGAAACATTGTAAGACATTGTAGAATTATTTTGGTTGGAGAGACCTTTAGGATGGTCAAGTCCAGCCATTAACTTAACACTGCCAAGCCCAGCACTAAATCCTGTCCCTCATCACCACATCCACACGTCTGTTAAAAACCTCCAGGGATGGGGACCCAACCACTTCCCTGGGCAGCCTGTTCCAGTGCCTGACAACCCTTTTGGTGAAGAAATTTTTCCTGATACCCAGTCAAAGCCTCCCTTGGTGCAACTTGAGGCCATTTCCTCTTGTCCTATTTCTTGTTACCTGGGAGAAGAGACTGACACCCACCTCGCTAAAACCTCCATTCAGGTAGCTGTAGAGAGCGCTAAGGTCTCCCCTCAGCCTCCTTTTCTCCAGGCTAAACCACCCCAGTTCCCTCAGTCGCTGCTCATAACACTTGTGCTTTAGACCCTTCTTACAGCAATAATACTAGGTTCGTGATTGGTATCTCGTACAGAGACTGAAGTTAATAATTGCAGTCTGAAGTTAAAAGTGGGCTGGCAGCCAGTGGAAGCTACGTAAGGCACTCCCTGTATAGGTTTTCACTTTTGTTTACTTGAATTTCATCCTACTGAAACTAGCAGGTTAATCACTCCATTAGTTCTTACCTCATTGTCTCAGCACTTGCTCATTCAACATTCTCAACATCTTCTGATCCACAATGTCAAATTACTACCACCTAATGCTGTTTCTTTCCCACATCGTTTGAAACCCTGTTATGTTTAATTTTGCGTCACACAGCTTGGGCTTTTCTTCCTCTTCCTTTTAGGGTCATGCACTGAGCTCACTAAAGTATATAAAGTGAAAAAGCCTGATGCTTATAGGATTAATAGCGAGAGAATGGGCTGGAGGATGAGTTAAGCACTCACAAAATGGACAGTTGACGAAAGGTTGGTGCTATGGCCATACTTTAGGCAGCTGTAGCGACAAGACGAACCTGAGCTCCTTGAAACTTACGGAGAGTAGTGAAGGGGCTGGGCTTCATTCCTGCCCATCGTGCTGGTGTATACCAGCACCCTGTGTGGCCGACCTTCGGGAGAGGCCAGAGCAGCATGTGGTCCAGCTTCACTCACCTGGAGCCCATCTGAAAACACCATACTGACATCACATTCTTTATAATACTAAGGCAATGTGGAGGACTATTGCCATGGAGGTCCTCATGTGCCAAGGTTAATGCTAAACTTTGGTATTAAAGGTGGCTCAAGGCTCCTTAGTGGTGCAGGCAAAATTGAATTTTGCTATCTCAGGGGTGAGGATAATAATCAGTTACTTAAAAAAGCCAGCCTGATGCTTGTGCAAGGACACTGAAATGAAAACTGCAGCTGCTTGTCAAGGACTACCTCTAGTCCATAGGTGAGGGCTGTAGCTGCAGCAATTCTTGATCTTGAAGAATGCAGTAGAGGGTGCAGAGTCATGATGCCCCATAATGGGTGCATATTCATTATCCCTGAAGCCTAAGGCGTCACCTAGATTGCACGATTGCCTAGAGGCAAGATTAATTAAAATGCAAATTTGCATAGAATTAAGGAATGTTTTGGTTTTTTGCATAGGAACAAAAAGCTACATGGAGAGCTGGCAATGTGCAACTGTTTTTTTAGGCAACGCAAAGATGAAGAAAAAGGCAGTGTACAGGATTTGTGAGATGAAAGATGTTTGAACTCCTGACGCCTCTTCCCCACCTGACTTCGCTTTCACCACAAAAGGAGGAGGTTAGTGCAATTACCCTTCGCTTCTCCGGTAGTCAGCAATACACCTTTTTATCATAGTCAAATGTTTTGGCTTGGCTAACAGCACATATTTCCAATTATGCAGAAAATGCTGTATAAACAGACATTACCAATGCATAAATAATAATACTCCATGATCCAGCATGTGAGGCTCAACACTAGCAACAGGCCACAGAATGTTCCTGATATCTTGAAAATAGATGCAAAAAGTGCAAAATAATTCAATAAAGAGCCAGAAGTTGAAAATATAAATTTTAACTTTTGCCATATCAGTGAGATTTTTATATAAAAACAGAGCTCCGACTTCTATGACTTAATCTTGTAGTGATACAGCCTACTGCTGGGGAACAACACTACTTCAAAATTACAACTGTTGCAAGCTGTTTAAACAGAGTTTAAGATGATAGGTTTTACTACACAGCCCAGTCAGCATGTTGTGCCAGTTCTGCATGACTTGGCCTTGGGCTTGCCTTAGGCCGGCTCCCTTTACATCAGTTGCTAACTTGCCCTGATTCTGTTGGTGCTGAAAACCTCCTGAAAGTTGGTCTTCATTATTTTACACTCAGCCACTCTGTGCTGCTAGTGACCTTAGTGAAAGCTGAAGGTGTTTAGGACATCACCATTTCTTCTCTTCCACATTCTACCTCAAAGCCAAATTCAGCCCCAAGGTACCTTCACTCCTAGCATGACATCTGACCCTGTGACTTTCTCATCTTCCAACTCGGAGTCTCTCTGGATCTTTCAGACCTTTAGGGATAAGGTATTGCAGCTGTGCTTGGGATTTAGTTAAATATCTCCTGTAGCATTAAGGTGAGTTTTGCAGTTAAATCTCTGAAATCCAGCCTGAAATGTCTTCCTTACTTTGTGTGCTTCTTGATCTTTGATTTAATTTCTTCTAGCTTTTTTTAATCAAAGAATTAAAATCTTAAGGCAAACTGAAATGTGAGTAGTTAATTAAAGTGAAATTTGAAAAGAAACCTTTTCTATTGAGCTCTTAGGTTTATTAGATTTGTGATGGATGACATATTAATTGCTCTTCATACTCTCTACATGCTGAAGGTCTTTGTGAAATAGAGAACTGCTCTGTAGAATTGCTCTTGACTGGGGAAAGCGGAGTTTTGTTGCTGGATATAACACAGACCAGCATAGATTGCTGCCACTATGCACTTTTATTTTTTAAGAAGGCTGACTTTGGACTGTAAATTCAAAGAGGAGCAAGGCAATAAATGACTATTCTGGGACTAATTGAAATACCTCGAGTTATATGGGAAACAGACCAGCTGCTCACTCCCTCCCCAACCCCTGCTTTCATTTGATACAGTGAGTAAAGTTTATTGAAGTCTTCTAAATCTCTATCCAGGAACGATGCAGGGCCAATCTTTGGCACATTCCCAACACAAACTGCTGTTGTAAACACTTTGCGTAATCTTAAAGGACAGAGTGACAGTACCAGTCCCAGATGTGGTGGCAGTTCCTCTGTTTCCTATTTGAATTAAAAAATCAGCCTCTTCACGTCATGTGAATGGTGCAGCAGAGCTGGACAAGTACCTGTGCTATAATGTACAGCTGAAAAGGAGAGTGCAGCTGAAGAGTATTTGTGAAAGAGTTGAATCACCCATGCAAAGTGTTCTGGCTAATGACTGTTGTACATATTGGCCCAATTTAATAAACAAATTTATAAATATTTGTAGGAGAGGGCCACTGTTAATCCAGTGAGTTTTCCTGCATGAGACAGTTGGACTAAGGTCTAACTCTGCACTCTCAATCTATTTATTTATTGTTCTTGTTTTGGTTGAGAACCATGACCTGTATTCAGTGATTCCTGTCTGGCCATATTTACTGGAACTCTCTCTTGTACACATTAAGGAGTGGGCCACAGTTACTAGAAATAATGCTGGATAAAACAAACATTCCAGCTCAAGCTACCTCTCTTTAGCAGATACCTCTCTTTAGTGCTCTGTGGCAGCCAAGACCTCATCTTGCTATTACTTTGCTATTACTTTGCAGCTTCTCGCCTTCAAAATATGACCCATCTTCATAAATGTTTACTTAATGAGAGTGTAATGTTTAAAGTTCAAGACATGGAAGATTTATTTCAAAGCAATACGTCATCATCCAGGCTGGCCTACATATATGTGTAATGCCATTTTCTTTATTAACTGGGCTGTGTAGTAAAACAGTGCCAGCAGTACTTGAAGCTAGCCAGCTATGCTGTACTGGGTCTAACTTTTGGGTATTACTCTTATGGCATATGATACTTAGTATTTGTAGAGTGTTTTCCTGTCTTGATATTATGTGAGCGTGTCCCTTCCATCACGGACATGTGAAACTGTTCAGACTACTTATTATCTTTTTAGGGTGTTGTAATGAATTATTATAAATATGATTAAATGAGTAGAAAAATCAACAAATGCTTTTTTAAAAATGACTTTGTAAATCTTCTTTCTAACCTACAAGAACATTATTTTCAGCAAATTAAACACAAGAAAAGTGGTGCCTAGATACAAATAACAATGCAACAGTGCCAAATGAATACAGTACTGCTGTGAAGCTATTACACAGCGTTACAGATTTCAGCACTGCTATAAATATCCTTAGCAGTGCAGTCTTTGCACACAGGGATACAGCTCAACGTGTAGCAGCTTAGACTGCCACATCTGCTGACATTAGTTCCAGATGTTTGTATGTAGTAACAAGAACAAGCAGAAGAGACAGGCTGAGGAGCAGAGCAGAAATAACATGGAGTGTTACCACAAATGGAAACAAGCATCTGCTGTTGGGTGCAGAGGGTCTGGGATAGGGTATGCAGAGGCGCAAGCTTTAGCCGTGGTGAAGCCCATTATGGCGAGCTCTTGGTTTCACGTAGTGGAAACTGCAATAGGATGGTCTGCAAGTCACTGGGCAACACTGGTGAGAAACGGCATCCAGCAGCGGGGAGGAAGGGAAGGGGAGAGGAGGAAAGGAAATCTCTTGGTGTGAGTGGTGGAAAGATGCCCTGAGCACTAGATCAGCTACAGTTCTGGTCTGCGTCTAACACTTGAGCCAGCACATACTTAATACAAGGTTTGCTGTGAGCTTACCCACAGTTACAACTAAGACTTAGTGACTGTAGAGCTTGACCTATGTGTAAGTCTAAAAAAAATGGGGATTTTCATGTATGTGTTCTGCATGGGTATTGAAGCCCGGAGTTCAGCTGTTCCATGCACTGTTCAGGTGCAGAAGAAGGAGAGAAACAAAAGAGTGAGGATGTAAACCTGATTACAACAGACAATTATGTTTCTGCTTATAGCTAAGGTTCCGTGAATGTCTTAAAGGTTTCTTGAGTTAAAATGCTAAAATGTTACTAAAGCATTCTGTGTTGCTGGGATAGTAGTAGATGCCCTTTTTTTGCCTTTCGAATATCTTAATCTTTTCTTTAAAACAAAAACTAGAAAAATGTTATTTGAATTTTACCTGGGTTGAGTTTGGAGTGTGAGATGAGTCCTCTGATTGCTTTGCTTAACTTAATTCAGGTTAATTAAGTTAACCTGAGTGAGGGGGGAGTTGTTTGATTTTGTAGGGGTTTTTTTTAAGTTGTGCCATGTGTGCTCTATTTTGCAAGTCTGAAAAACTCCAGTGGTTTCTCCACATCAATTAATCTTACATGCTTTTGGAAGAAGCACTTGCTCTCTCCCCAACTACTTTATCTTGCTTTAAAAGAAAGACAGTTTGCTGAAAATGTACAGAGGCCTTCCCAGACGGATGCAAATCTGACACAGCAGAAAAGCTCCTGGAGAAAGAGCATAGAAGACGCAACTTAACTCTGGGCAAAGCATCTGTGCAAGGAGCCTCCTTAAAAATGTGGGAATGTGTTTCTGTTCCATATATTCTCTGACAAGGTCTGACAGTCGTGTTTGCCATTGACTGTAATACGGCTGGCAGTGAGCTTGAGGTGTATTTTCACTGAGTTTCACAGAAAAGAAGCGGAGATTGTAGATATGTGCAAGAGCCTCATGATGTACCATTTCTGTTACCATGGGGACATAATTGTAATAGCAGTCTTTTTCCTTTTTTTTTTCAGTACATCATTGTTAACAAGAGATTGTATTTAGATTTGCAAAGACAAGCAGACATCAGGCATATGAAATGAGCAGAGTACAGCATAGCTAGTAACATACTTCAGCACATCTTGTGTGAAAAAAGTATTCTTTTGAAGAGCAAGAGAGGGAGGTTGCATTTTTTCAAGTTATCTTACGAATTTCCATGATTCACTGTAGGTTTCACTCAGTTCAATTATTAAATATAGCATAGAGCTTAAAGTGCAGTTACATTTATTGCAAGCATGCAAAGTAATAACTGTGTTCGTTACTTTATTTACAAATAATTCTTGATTCCATTGTATTCCAAGGCAGACCCCCATTGAGAGGGTTGAACCCTGAACTAGTGTTAAATACTGGCTCTTGGTGCTGATTATCATTGTCAGTCTGACACAGATAGGCATCCCAGCTCTGAACGCATGCTGGGATCTGGGAACTACCAACCATTCCACAGGATAAGAAGGAATAATAGAGCCCCTGCAGCCCCACTCCTTAGACAGCGTTACAATGAGAGAGAATCAAAGCTTTTGAACTTGATTTATTTGCCTAGAGCTTCGCTGCAAAACACAGAAGTGGAAAGCTCAGGTTGTTACACCTGGATGTAATGACAGGGCAGCATTATATTAAAGGATTTCACTCTCTTTCTATTCTTACTAATCAACTTTAAGTCATGTTTGACTTTTTATTAAGACTTTCTCCTCAAAATGTTCGCAAGTCACACAGAAATGCTGTTATAGCATGTATATTTAGCAAACTAAAGTAGAAGGAAAGCGGGCGATTTCTTCAAGGAGAGAAGAGAAAGTTATGGGAGAACAAGGAGGTGAATACAAAGCTGTCTGTTCCTTTTCCCTTCAAGTGATCAGAGCACACGGCTCCAGCACCAGCCTGCTGCTAGCATTATTCTATCCTTTTTTTGTGCATAACAGCAACAGAAATTTCCACACCTGACCAGAGGCTGTTGTCCATGTTTTAGCATCAGTTCACATGCTGAAACTGCAGAACATTTGAGGAACACCAGAGCCACAGAGGCAGAGGCATCTGACTCGGACACAACCGTGAGGGGTAGCTCTGTCCGCTACAAATGGACATAGTTAAAGCTAGCTTCAGAGGACCAGTTAGCAAAGTGCCATTACTCATCCCAGACAGTCTCTCTAAATATACTATTTTATCTCCATCTTTCCAAATGTAGGAAAATTAAGCAAGAAGGAATAGGTTCAAAAATCCTGTGATATGTAATATAATCCATTATTCTGCATGTCTTGGGGGGGGTCTGTTCAATCTAGGATTACCGCACAGAGATTACCATGGCAATTAAAAAATTCCCTGAAGAAGGGTATAGTACAAAAGACATTGCTTATCCTGGTGAACATCTCTGCAGCTCTTGACACAGAAGTATTACAAAGACACCTTAATAACTCGGGAAGAGAAGATGAATCAGCATTACAGAAATTCTAGTTATTCCTTACTCTACATCCTCTGAGGGACAGGCTTGAGAGTCCTCTTTTACAGGGTCTTCATTTTCAACTTTCCCTAAAAATCCATATGGTCCCCACTTCTCTTTAATGCCTGTAAAGAATCACTGACAAAGGTCCTGGGAAACCGTGAGCCTGACTGAGAGGAATATATTGATGAAAAATCAACTGTGTGTCTCTTTCTTCACAAATGCAACAAGCATCATGAGTGAAATGTCAGAACACCTACACAGTCCTTCAGGCTGCTGTTTTCTGCAATACAAAAGAGCAAACTCTCTCCTGTAAAAAGAACACTTCTGTCTGTCGGGGTCAGAGATGGAGTGAACACTCCAAAATCCATTAAAATGCTTATTTGAATTTCTTGAGTTCAGTGAGTGGTTCAGTCAAATTAACAGTGCTCATTATTTTTTCTGTCTTTGTTCTTGCATCTAGTAGCGTTGATGGTAGTGGGTAAAAGGCCTGCTTGTTTCCTCGCAAATACTTAACTGACACAACTGTGTACTTACTGGGAGTAATTATTGGGATACCAACCACAGGAGTATGTTAATGCTCATGGCTGAACACGGAAAACAAGCCAATAAAAGTCCAAAGTAGTAGTGCTGTATAATTAGACATATGCATAGGTCCACCAGCTCTGCATGTGGTTATCGATTGTCTTCCCTTCAAGCTACTCCGTTATGAGGATCATATACGCAATATGGAGATGTGATTATAGGCCATGCAAATGTGGCTTCACATCACTACCAGAGGATTTTGGAGAGATGAACTGGATAAATATCATATTCTTATGTTGCTGCCAATGAGCAGCAACAGGCTTCATGCCATGCTCTTAGCACTTCCCAGTTAGCTGCTCTCGAAGCCAGTGTTAACAGCCTTTCCTTTCCAAAAATCAAATTCTAATTTCAGATAACAGGCATGAACATGCAAGCATAAGTGAAGTTTAAATCTGATTATAAGTTTATTTCAGGCTTCTTCTGGTTATTCTCAGAAAATAATTCTTTTAATTTTGAATAAATTAAAAATTCAAAATAAATTAGTTAACACATTAAAAATAAATTATTTAAGCAATTGAAATTCTAAGTTAATTTTAAAAGATTTCTTTTTCTGTATAAGCACATGTGCATATACACTCCCTACTGCTAACCCATTGTGAGATCTTTCTTTTTTTTTTCCTGCCTTTTTTGTAACTCAGAAATATATTTAGATTGGGAACAGTTGGATTGTTTAGTAGTCTGTTCAGGCAAACATGGTGAGGAGTTCAGGAGAAACCGGAGAATTCACATCTGTATCTTCTAAGTTTGAAGTAATTAACATTTGAATGTTTCTATGTTAATACGCTGTTCATAGATAGAAAAGTGTTCACTTGCAATCCATTCACAGTGCTTTGTTCAACCGCTGTCAGCACTATTAGGTTTGTTAATTACTGAAAACTTTTTATAGCGTGTGCTTTTCTGAGAGAAAAGCAGGCGCTGTGTCTGCGCAGGTCTGAGAATACAGCCCTAAAATGAAACAGACGGAAACAGAATACCACCTACTCGGTTGTTCAAGAGCCATAGCCCATCAGGATGACCATTTAAAAATGATAAACCACAACTGGTCATCTGATCTAGTCCCCAAGGTCCCCTGGTAACACAGGTGCTTCCAAGGATGGTGTTAGAGGTTAGGTGATTGCTTTAGCAGCACTTAGTGGCTTCCCTTGCCATCATGCCTGAAACTGCTGCAGCACCTTTCCTGCCAACTTGTGGACCCACACAGATCACATCACGGGAGCGGGGCAGAGGACGTGATGGTTAGGTGTGGGTTGCTTTTCCCCAGATAATTCATCCAGCCCACAGCATCTTCCCACAGCACTTCCAGAAGCCTTTCCAGAAAAGAAATGGATATGAACTTGAGTATTAAGCAGTGACAGATGCATTGCCTAGTACTTGAGTATGACAGAAATATTGATTCTGATTATATATAGTCTTTTCAAAAAGAGTGATAATTCTGTATATTACAGGGAGTATGTTCATTTCAGTCCCCAAACTTCTGTGAATTAAAAGCTTTGTGTAAGAACAAGTGTGTGTTAGCCAGACCCGACTCCCAGAAATTATGTCTTCTGCTGTAATTTTGTTTTATTAGCTGATTACTGAGGACTAGTAGTAGTTACTAGATGATGTGACTTTGCAGATGCTCTTGTTCTAGTAAGAGGCCCTGCGTAAAACGTGAAAGCTTTATGTTCTGGTCCCTGCACCCTACAGCAATTCGTCACAACAGAATCTGTTTTCTAGGACCTTAATCATACTTTTCTCAGAAAGGATGCCAGCCTTCTCCATCACAAGTGGCATACCAGTAGATGTCTGCTCACTTTTTAAGTTAATAGGGCATCCATACCAATGTAGTTAGAAAACATAGAAATGAAG
The DNA here is from genome assembly GCA_013398225.1 of Steatornis caripensis. Taxonomy (NCBI): domain Eukaryota; kingdom Metazoa; phylum Chordata; class Aves; order Caprimulgiformes; family Steatornithidae; genus Steatornis; species Steatornis caripensis. The sequence continues at coordinate 61,534 of VZSC01009280.1, read as the reverse complement.
TACTGAGATTTTATGATTCATCCTGATTATCTATATCACAAAGGATGAGAAAAATGTTAGAGGAACTGCTTTGCTTTACTCATACTGACAAACAAACAAACAGAAAAACCCCAGCTGATTTGTGTTACAGTTCCAAAGACCTCTCCTGTGGAACCAGAAAGCAGAACAGAAGTTCTGATGTTCACATACAGTGAATATCTCTAATGTCTTCCAGTTAACTATTGTCAGGAGGGTTTTTGTAGCCTTTAGTCATTCCTTTTTTCCTTCCTGCAAACTGCCTTAAATTAATTGAAATTCATTGCTTCCGCTTCCATCCTACAGAATATGGATTGTGTTTAAAATATCTTTCCAGTTCTAATACTGTTTGAGAAGACTAGGTAAAAGAAAGATGATGAAGGAAAAAATAGTCAAGAAAGCCAGAAGACATTCAGAAGCACAGGGAAAATGGACAAATACCACAGAAATAAGGAAGGTTGCAGTTTCTCTTAGTGTAGCAGAATCTCACCACAGTAGGGTAGGGAGAGGTGTTGTCTACTTGTTTGAGTAGATCAATTATCAGAATATTTGTATTTTGAACTGTTATTTGAAAAGATCTGTTCTTCATATTTCATGGAGAAGCAGAATACGCTGTTTTCTGTTATAATCCAGTAACTTTCATAGGTATTAAACTAACTTAAAATACCGGAAATCATCCAGTTTTCTAAACTCCCAGAAATAAATCATGGTAGAATGGACATGGCTGCAAGATGAAAGTGAAAATAGTTTCTCCCTTTAGCATGGAGGGAATAAAGATCAAGCAGCAAAGCGAGAGGAAAAGAAGGCTTGGAGAGACTTTTTCGAATGTGCACAAATGAATGCTAAAAATTAAAAGAATAATGCAGATTTGATGAGCTTCTGCCACAACCACTGTTTGCAAAAAGGCTGCTGAGGTTTGATAAACAGCTTAGGAACTTCTTCAGCACCATTTCTCAATGAGCTTCTTGATTTGGTTGGTTCATTCGTCTTTCCAGATTTAAATTTCTTTTTTGGGTTTGGTTTTTTTTTGTGGGGGAGATGTTTGTTTTATAATCTGTGTCTTCACAGAAGTTGTTCTGCTTCTTTGAATGACAGCATAATTTTCTCCTTAAAATTTCAAGATATTTCACCTTACTATCTTGCCTGGTGGGTCCAGGGTGTTTGATTGCAAATACTGAGTTGCGGAGTCTTATGCACTGTATGTAAGTCATTGAAGTCAACTGTATCACTTACACTGTGTAAAACGAAACAAAGACGAAAGCCCTTGAATATATAAATCTAAGTCACACAAGTAACCAAGGGCAATGTAGGATGAGCAAACTTTAACTGAGTTCAGATAAACATAAAAAAGTTTGCATGCTTTCATATTTCCTTTGGTCTGCACAAGTGAGTAGAACAGCCTAAAGGAACAGGATTTCTCTTGAGATGCTGCTGCTGCTCACTACATACAAACAACTATTCGGCACTTTTCACTAACTAGAAATTTAAAAAAGAAACAGGAGAAAATGGAAAATAAGCAAAAACTGTTGTGTAGTAAATGATTTAATTAGCTAGTAAATGTCTGGAGGAACCATGAAAGATTCCTGACTAAATGGTGTTATGCAACATAAGAAAGAACTTGAATACTCATGTAGATAAGTAACTAAATTCAACTTTCTTAAAAAAAACCCTAAATGTTATTCTTCTGCTAGTAAAAAAAATAAAATCATTTGTGATCAGAGTTGACCAAAATGGATGCATTCATACCCACCGAAATATTTGTCACCATATGTCTTGCTACAGAAGTCACAAGCTAAGATAGTATATAGATCCAGCGTTTTCCCAGGTTTAGCATCTTGGCTCAGATAGAGATGGAACTAGCTTGGTTTTTTGCTAGATATACGACAGTAAAGAATAACCACAGGTAGAGGTTTGTGAGCAGTTTAATCTAATCTAAATCCAAATTAAGTACAAGTCATCTAGAAAAATGATACTCATAAAATTGATACAGTTAACTGCTCAGTCCCAGAGGCACTGGTGCAGGCCAAAGGCGTAGGAACATGAGGCCAGAAGTTAGTGAGATCATCTCTTTCAGCAGTAGAGTGCTGAGATCAGCTTAGGACACTCACAAGATGGTACCCCAGTTTCCACACAGAAAGTTGGTATAAACTCTGGATTTAAACCAGAAAGCCCCAGAACACAGTAATATTTTCAACAGTTGCAGAGTAAAATTCCTGAAATTCCTTAGAAAAATCTAAGAAAACAATTAATATCAGAAAAGCCATTGGTCGGATCCTAATGCAATAGTTCTTCTAGTCTTAACTTTAGCATTTTCATGCTGAAGTTGTATTTAACACTGTCTTGTAAGCTTCAACAGTTATTATGATATGAATGATTTTGATGTTAAAATAATCTAGTCTATGAAAATATAATTAGTTTGTGAATGTTTTGGAACAAAGAAGATCTTTTCAGCTGTGTTTACGTATCATCTAGCATAGGGAGAGTCTGAACTGCGCCTACAGTTATAGCTGATGGAATGATTAAAATAATACAAATATCGGCCCTCAATACAAAAGCAGTACTGACCTGTCTTTGGTTCCAGTTAAGAAAGCACTTAGGCATCAACTTAAACTCATTCAATCCAACAAAAGCCTCCAGTAGATGAATTATTTCCAGTGCATCCAAATATTTCTTAAAATATGGTACGCAAAATTTCACGTCATTTAGGCTTTGAAAAAGACATGCGTCAAATTGGGTCAAACCAGTCCTTTTACTCTACTTTTACAATAAGACAATGTTAAATTCTAGTTTTTCCCTCAGTATTCTCTAAGCCCCTCCCAAACTTAGGTCATCTGCAAATTTAGTAGAAATACTACTTATTCTATCTTCCACGTGAAATGAAAACACTGGCTCCGGATAGGTTCCTGGGGAATCTCACAAGGTAACTAAATCTCACCATTTTGACAGTCAACCATTGACAACTACACCCAAGATTTTCTAACCAGTTCTGCCATGTGGCTTTAGCAAGGCCTTATTCTCTAGATTTTTAGTAAGAATATTATTCAAAAAGGCTTTATTAAGGTCCAAATACGTACCTTGCTGCAAATAGTCAAGAAATTTGGTATACTTTACCAAAAGTCTCGCTGTGCTGTGTACCCAGTTTTGTTGAAGAAGGAAAGGTGCTTCATTTTTATAGAAGGGTTTTTTAGTGTTGTTCCCAAGTTGGCACATGGGAAGTTCTGCTCAGATGTTAGGAAAACAGCTCTGCCATGACAATAGTTGAATACTGAAACAGGTTGCCCAGGGAGGTTGTGGAATGTCTCTCCGTTCAGAACTCTACTGGACACAGTCCTGAGTAACGTGAGCTATTTAGACATATTTGGAGCAGGAGGGTGGACTAGATGACCTCTGGAGGCCTCTTCCAAACATAAATAAGACTGTAGGATTGTTTAGATAGCTTTAAAGATTGAGTTTGAACTGTCACTGTGTATCTCAATGTATTCCAATTCTTCATGTCTGTGTCTCTAAGCAGTAATTTGCAGTGTAAATGTATGATCGTTTTGCACTAATTAATTTCTAAGGTTTCTCTTCTGACTTTTGGGGATGGAATTCCCTCAGACACGTTTCTCTTAATTGTGTTAACTTACAGTAGATACAAGTACGTCTATTGTAAAAATGCCAGGCAAAATTAATACCTTTGTGATCACTATATTTGTTTTTCTATGCCATTCACTGTTCTGCATGAGGTGTAGCAGAGTGGGAACAGCGCTGCTGCTGCTGTGTCTGTTCCTAGTGTTTGCTCTAAACCAATAGGTAGCAGCCGAGTATTCTCTTTTAATGCTGTTATTGTGATGGATGTTACAAGAGAAAATAAGAATGTTAGAAGGTGTTTGCCTTCACATAGTGTTTAAAAAAGTGGTGGATGTAATTTTGTCCATCGTGAAAATTATATAATATCAGCATGTTTCAAGAATCTGTTTCTCAAAAATGCATACGCTGGAAGTTTTTCCTAAACATAAGTTAGATTCATACTCCATGCCAACACTGGAATACTAGACAGGCAGAGGCCAAAGACTAGCTTTTTGTGCAGACAGTGGGGTTTCCATGAGGTGCGATGTAGAGAAAAATATGTAGCTCCTCTACATCATGTTTCTTGTTTTTTTGACATGGTACTGAAGCTATGACCTTGACCAGCTATGACCATCCATTAACCCCCCTTCTTCTCCTGCCGCTAAGGTATGCAGATACTTTTAGTATTTGTCTGTTAAGATTTCTTTCTTCTGTGCCTGTTCTTAAATTTTATTTAGTTTTCTTAAGTCAGGTATTTCCAAACATTTTCTGATTCAGATCCAGAGATGTTTATTGTCAGCCTAGTTGTTCAATATACATTGCTTCCCTGCAAGGACTTTTGAAACAAGCTTTCAGCAAATCAGAGAGGAAGTAGGTTTTTTCCATTTCTTTCATCAGATTGCTTGGCATTTCTCATTTCAAGCAAATTGAAACAAATAATTACAAAAAGCAAAAGAAATCTGTTATTCCATCTTCTGATATTATCACAACTCAAATGTCCTTGAAGAGCACTTCTGGCCAGTTCGCTGACCCCACTTAGTTTTCACTTCAGGATGATTTAATTGCAAGATTTTTTTTGCAAAGGTTTGAGAGCAGTGAATTTTCTATTAAGGAATATATGAATAAAGTGAACTGAAAGATACCTAGGATCTCTCTCTTGGAAGTTCTTATTAACTTGACACAGAAGCTTTTTTGAAGTCCACTCCTTTAAAGGCTCTTTCTTTCCATTTTTCCCCCCATCCTCTTCCACCTAAATTCCACCTTTCTTCCAAACTCGTTTGCTGTCTCTCAGATCTACAGTGCATTCCCACTTCTCCTCTGTGCACTCCCCCACTTTCCTAGCTCTCCTCTTCATTCGTGTGTCCCCAAACTGCATTTTTCTCATGCTGCCACTGTTTTTTCTCCTCGTTTAGCAACACTTTGTATAATTTACTATGGCAGCTTGCATTCTCATTAGACAGCTCATTACTCAATTTTCTAGTGGACTAAACTAAGTTGGGGCAATTGGCACTTACGGGTCCCTCATTATGTAGTGGTGATACTAGCATGCCTATTAATATGCAGTACCAATAAAAAGAAAAACATATCTGCAAGCATAGGCTAGAAATAACTGCTAATTTTAGAAGGAAAGGGTTAAACTAAAAATATAAGGTAGGAATAAGGTATTTGGAAAAGTTTTCGTATACTATCTCTCCTTTCCTGTCAGCAAAGTCAGTGGAACGCAAGACACTTGAAGTAAGGAATAGCAGCAGCCAGGATCCAGCCTGGCTCAGTCTGTTCTGGCAGGGATGTGACATATCTGCTCTGGATAGGTCTAACTCCCAGTACAGCTTGTATCAGCTGAGAAGCCATTAAAGTGAATATATAAACTACAGGAAAGTATGATGGTGACATGTTTTGTTTCTGGCTTGTTAAACCAGTAATTGTTATTGCAAGTAGCTGTCATTCCCACCAGTGTTTGCTTCTTGTTGACAATGAAGAAATCTCATTTGTTTTATAGTGTGAAGCTTAATTTACTTCGTGGTCGGTTTCTTTCTTTGCCTGCCAATCCCAGATCTCTGAGAAAGAAATGCAGTCAGTTTTATAGCAAGCAGAATGAGCTGTAACTAAACTGCCAGTACAAAAACTATGGCCTCTTACTGATTATGAAGGGACTTTTTTGAAAGGCACATAGGATGAAGAACTCCCTTTTGAATCATATTAGCCAAGACTGACAGTTATTGACTATACCCAGATTGGCTAGTGATCTGTGGATATTTGCCCTTCAGTTTGTATGGTTTTTAACTAAACTGGACAACTCCGGAATAAATTAACTCTGTGAAGCCGACTGCCTGCTGGCCCTTAGCCATTTGTGTCTCCAACAGCCAACTGTTCATGCAGTAGTCAGGGACATGGCTGTAGCCGTGTCGGGAGTGTGGGGAAGAGAGCGCCCCACTATTAACTCATAGAAATGCAAAGGAAACCTTTATAGTATAGACGCAATTTAAGCAGGAAAAAAGTCTTGTGGGCATTCAGCTTATTCTATTCAGGAAATGTTTTTGATGGCATAAAGAAGGCTTCTGTAAGCTGTGTCATCACTAGGAGGGTTTGACCATACAACAAACCTCTCCCAGGGTGGTTAACACTTAAAAACACGTTAGCTTAACATATTCAGGCCAAATGCACGTTATATAGAATGACACCAGAAGTGCAGTTTCTGAAAGCTGGGGGGAAATTTGGTCTGTTCACGGCCCTGTTTTATTTTGGATCAAAGTGCTTTTTCAAGCTCTCCTGTTCTGAAGTAATTCTGAAACAAATTGTGTGTAGTGTAGTGCTAACAGAAACAAAACCAAAGAAATCAACAAAAACCCCACAGCCTCAGCGTTTTTATCCTGGTTATCAAAATAAACAGAGCGCTAGAGAAATGTTTCCTGAACACACAGTTGTACAAAAAGAGTTGTACAGCAATCCTTTGAAGGCGACTGTACTGTCCTGTACCAAAGCAAAAGTTGCTCCAGTAGCTGTGAGAAGGCACATATGCAGCAGGAGGTCATTTCCCAAAAGGGAGCTACAGAAGAAGGCCTTGTAAACTAAGTCCATGGTTGGAAAGGGGTTTTATTGAAGCCTGGTTTAAGCTTCAGTTGAAGCACCATGCACTGTGCTGTGTTCTGCAGAGATGCATTAAAATGTGGAGTTCTGTTCAGGTGCTCAGTTTGAACAGGACTCAAACAGACTGGCTGAGCTTTCCTGAACATACTGGCCTATTACTATCAAAGATAAGAATCTAACTAAACCCAGAGATACACAGAATGTATAGCTACAACTGGACACTCGAGCCGGTAGGAGCTGCTGCAGAAGCCGCTGAGGGGCCTGATGCGTTGAAAAGAGGAGCTAGACCAAAGCTCCATCACACAGACGATACGGGGCCAAGAGAACCGAGCAGTTATTTTGGTCCTGTCGTCCACATTCCCTGCCGTACGTGGCAAGAGATCTGTGGAGGTCTGAGCCAGCAAGTAGCCACTGCAGCAGTAGCCCAGATGGGGACCTTCAGGCATTCAGATCTTTGAAGCACTGTCTGTCCCGTGCTGCTCTTTGGTCACTTCAGCTTCCTTCTCTTACCTTCCTCTGACCTGCCCTGTCCTCATGACTCCCACTGCCCTTCGAATGCCTCTTTCTTTGTGTTACTTTGACACATTCCACAGGAATTCAATTAGAAGATGAACCATGAAATTAATACATCCCTTATTAACGCAGTTTCGTTTATTCCTTTTGTGGTGTGCCTCGCTTTTACACTTTTTCTGTTGTCTCCAATTGTCCAAAGGCATTCTGGCTTACTTGTCTATTTAGACTGACTCTTTGTGCCAGGAGTAACCTACTTCTTGTGTTGGCAGAGCGCTCAGCAGAAGGAGATCCCCTTTTTTCAGAATCTCCAAGCCCATCCGTAACGAACATCATTAAAAACAAAAGCATGCTCACATACACTTAGTGGGATGTTCCTGTCATCTGTTATGTCAGCCCACTGGTACAGGCTTTTATTTCACATCAAAGTTTTGGTCTGATGCCTGGCTGTCCTCTCCGAGCCCTCAGGTGCCGGTGCAGTACAGCCACAGTCTGCATCGAGTTCAGTCTGCCAGCACCTTTTGAAATTGTTGCACTCCGCATAACAGATATTCTTCCCTCGCCATGATTCAAATGTATGACTCCATACAGCATCTGTGCTGCTCGTTGGTATCACATACATTAAAACTCAATGGCCATAGACAAGGATAGAACTGACATATTTTGCCTGTTGGCTTTAGTGGCACTGGCACTGAAACAGCTCGCTGACCATGACTGCCTACTCTCACTGTAGCAAATAGTAAATGTCACACTGGAAATACACATCCTGGTTTTCACCTTAGCTCTAATAAATCTAACACTTGCAAAAATGTGCATGGAAACTATAAGCATTTAAACCTGCAGAGTTCTCTGTGTGTGTGTGTGTGCTGACCTTTAGATACTAAATGAACGGTGTCTGGATTTTGACAATTGGCAGCTTGTAAGGGAACAGAAAGCAAGCTTTCATGTCATGAATAGTCCCATCTTTTTTTTTATTTTGTTGTGCCTCAAACTTTAAGCATCTGACAGAAAGATAATGGCATTTTGAGGTTAACTGCTAATTTTAAGTAATTAATTTCTTTATTAGTGGCCATAACTAGTTGAATTCAGTAAAAATTAATACTGTAAACCCACTTATATGTAGAGTTTGATCTCTGTGCTGCTGTGACAGAGTGAAGCATAAATTACTCACATTTGAACCCAAAAGATCCTACAGTGCATTTTACAAGCCTGCCAAGTGCTGCATGGGAGTATCTTTTGATATACCAAACAACTGTGGTTGCAAATAGAGAAGCCAAAATTTAAGCATATAGAATGTAGCAATCTTTTCTGAATAAAGGTAAGAAGTAATATAACTTGGATTTTGGCCAGGACACCCCCTTTCTCTCTGCCCTTCTTCATTCTCCAAAAATAAGTTGTTCTTTAGTAACCACCAGAAATCAAGAACTTCAGTTTTGCCTGTCTTCCCCCCGACTACATTTCTTGTTGGCTCTAAGTGCAGTTAAGGATTCAAAAGGCAAAGTATGCAGTTTAATCTCCACTTGAAATATTTCATACTGCTAAGAAGTCTCAGAAATATTCAGAAGAGGTCTAAGAAAGGGGCAAACTTTACTTTCAATTTTACTTCTTTAAAAGGGCAGTCAAAATTTGGCATTGTCTCTTGAATTATTTGTGCTTTGCAGTATCTTGCTGCCTTCCTTTGCTATCACAAATCTCCATTCTGGGAAGGAAAAACCCACCCTTTTAAAGAAACAGTTTCCTAGAAGGTTACAGACTCACCACATCCATGATCTGCATGAGGCTCAGAGTGAAATAAACAGTGAGCGGCTGGGAATCATTTGCAACTGGTCGCTCCAGAGGGTTGTAATTTTTCAGCAGCTCCTTATAAAGCTTCCTTTGGAACTCTCCTTGCAGGGACTCTTTGGGCACAGGAACAAAATAGGTAAATAATCAGGATTCTACATGAGAAAGTAAAGCTAGGACATATGCTCTTTTCCTGCTATCAGATATTACGTATCTATTATTTTACCTGCTGCATTTCCAGAAAAATGCCACTGTAATTCATATAGTTCATAATCCACTACAGCAAAATCATATCACAAATCCATCAGTCTTTCTTTTCATCCCTGCCTGTAAAGCGGATTCCCTCTTCGATAATTTCTTGGCTGGCCAGAAGTGATAAATTCTAAATGCTAATGATACTTTGTCAACGTGTGCACCCTTTGGTCCAGCAGCAAGAAGTGATGAAGAGGAAATACACTACCTGTGTTCTGACACCTGTCCTGGCATAGCTATAACGAGGACAGCAGAACACAGACGCGGCAGAGGGCATCGGCAAGCAACGGGAGAAAAATGGCCACAGGTTAGACTGAATCCTCCTCTCAGACTGCTTCAGATTGAGGACTCTGGGGCAAGTCCTCTCTGCTTTGTTCTCTCTCTGTGCAGCTATGAATAAAGTGGGGGTACGGGGCTCCTGGCAGAGACTGTAGGCACTACATTAGTGTACGTGATAACATTCGGGGATTTTTGTGCTTTTTACACCTCCGATCCAGGCAGGGTCTGGATCTGCCGGCTTTCTGTGGAGGGAGAGGGAGCAGGTCCGCACGGATGGAGCAGAGTAGACCGGGGACAGAGGCGGCTTCCGAGGGAGCAGAAATCTGGGTCGGGGTGGGAACAGCTCCTCGGGACACGACACACACACACACCCACACCCAACCCCGTCCCCACTCCGANGTTTGTTTATACCTGCAGAGTATCTTCCTAATTTCATTTATAAGGCTCATTTATAAATCTCATACATTGGTCAGTTAAAAGAACCAAGGACTGAAGGGACACGACACACACACACACACCCCCACACCCAACCCCGTCCCCACTCCGAGCGGACTTTCCTCTTCCCTGTCGTTTTCTAGTCCCGAACTCCCGCCGCAAAAAGCCGCAGTCTCTGCCCTGAAGCATCTACGATTCAAGTGCCTCGATGGAGTTTGCTCCCCGGTCCCCATCGCTCTGTCCATCTCCCACCTGCCTTCCCCCCAGCGCCGGCGAGCCCCCCGAGCGGCCCGGGACAGGGGGCGGCCCCCAGCCCAGCGGCAAGACGTTGGGAGAGGGCTGGAGGGGACGGCGAGGGGCCGGGGACCCACCGTGCCGCGGAGGATCCAGGGCCCCC
>VZSC01009280.1:39931-50619 GCA_013398225.1 Steatornis caripensis | reverse complement strand
GGGGCGGGGCGGGGCGGAGCCTCCCGCGGACCGTTACCGCCGCCGGAGCGACGCGGCGCGCTGGGCGAAGCGGCCCCGGCGTTAGAGAGGCGAGAGCGGGGGCAGCCCCCTCCCCTGCCGGGCAGCCGCACCCCGCCCGCACCCCGCAGCCCTCCCCGCTCCGCCGGGCCCGTCCCCGAGCCCTGCCAGCTGCCGCCCCCCTGGGCTGCGGCGGGGCGCGGGGTGCCGGCTCTCCCCGCCCGCGGCACGGAGTCACGAAGAGCGAAGGCCGCCCCCGGCGTGACGAGGAGCCGGCCCCGGCGTGCCCGGCACCCGGCTGGGCAACCTGCGCGCCCGCGTGCCGCGGGGAAGACAGCCTGCCCGCGGAACCGGACCAGCCGGAGGGCATCGGGTCCCTGAGGGCCGCGGAGCTGCCCTCGCAGCCTCCCTGCCCTCCTCAGCCCCAGTGCTCGGTCATTCTCCTTCGCCATCAGCAGCGGGTGCTGCGGTGCAAAGGTGAATTAGCCCAAAGGGCAGGACAGCCGCTGCCTGGGGCGAGCGGGGCAGCTGGAGGGGAAGGCAACCGGGGTGGGGACCCAGGGGTGGGATCCAGGGCAGGGCCAGTCCCCGCTGACCTGAGCCAGGAATTTCTCTTTGGTCACATTTTGGGGAGGGGAGAGATGGGCAAAACGGTGTTGCACACACGGCTGTTGAATCCCCAGCAGCGATGCAGGGCTGGGGGCTCAGGTGCTAGATGTTTTGGCTAGGTATGGGAAAAACGACCATGGCTGAGCTGCCTTGTGTTTAGTTCTTGACAAACACATGACCGAGTGAAATGATGCCTGAGCTCCTGCCTGGTGTAGATAGAATGCACCACAGCTGGAAAGTGGCCTAGAAGATTCAATGCATTTTGTTCATTGTCTGGTTCCCGTTTGCGACTTTAAGCACGTTTTTGAGACCAAGCGTGGGTTATTTCTTTCAGTTCACATCCCTGCGCTTCAAATCCAGTTGCTGCATTAAATGAATGTCGTACGCAGCTGCGTTTCAGGGAGAATGATATTGAAGTGTCCTCCTCTGCAAGAGGTAGCTAAAAGCTTGTTTTTCAGATAACACAGCAAATGGCAGTTTATTAGTCCGTGTTAATTCTCAGCTTTAAAAATCCAGGCAATCTGTTTTGGCTGAAGCACTGACCTAATTTATGTAGCCACTGTTTAAAAATTTTTAAATATTTAATTTATTTTAAATATTTTCGGTGTTGAGCACAGACACAACTGGGGGCAACCTGAGTAGCCCAGCACACTGATGCATCATGTGTTCTGTCTGTAGCATAACAGGAGGACCAAAACAATCCCCTTTTCAAATGAGCCATCGTGCCAAACAACTTTACCAAGGAGTAGTGGAAACCAGCAAGTGGCAATGGTGACTCTCCAAAAGCCAAGACACAGCTGATACAGGGGCATACACTGTCAAAGTTCTCAAGTATTTTTTTTAATAGTGCATCTAGGCTGAGTTCATTATTTCTCTTTTTTGTTTTGTGATAGGGTTGGGGTTTTTTCCATTCTGTGAGATCTTGACCTTTTTGGACCAGGTCCAGACACGAGCGAGTTGCTAGGGGAGCTCTGTGTTGTTCACAGAGAAACCGAGTGTTATTGTCCGTTTGTACTTCAACCCTCCCCATTGCAGCGCTCTTAGTACCTGGATTTTTGCCTTGTCTTGTTTTGGGAAGGAAACTAATTTTCTTTCCTCCTGCTCCTGCTAACCACTCTCATTTTGGCACAAGTCCCCCAGATCTTTCTGGGTCTACAGTAAACAGCATAAATTGTTCAGGGAAGAAATCTGGAGATATAATCTGCAGTTCATGGCTGACCTCTACTGTTGGCTCATTTTTTTTTTGCTCTGCACATTGTTTTGTTGACAACTGCCTCACCCCGGGTGACGGCGGCAGGGTCAGCGGGGAAAGCACTGTAGAAGCATGAACAGCCAAGGGTCCTCAGGGCTCTGTTACTGGTCTCAAAAGGTAAACCCTTCAGGGGATGGAGCTGAAACACCAAATTCCAGTGTAAGCACTGAAAGAATAATTCGTAACTATTTCTTTGATAAATCTTGACTTACTTTTTTGTGTGTGGCGGTCTCGTTTGGTTTTGGTGGTAGCAAATTAAATTTTATAGGCACTTCAGAAATTCTTCTCTTCAGATATTCTTTAACAGCAATCAGCAGCCTAACTCCTTGATTAAACTGTGTTCAGTCAGGTGCATTCCTTCTAAAGGGTTTACAGTTCTAGTCAGAGATTCTGGTGTGAATGCAAGCAAACGGCAGGAAGGGTTCGATTTTGCTTTCTGTAGGCATCCTGGTTAATAGAAGTTAGTTTCACAAATATTTATACGGGTTGAATGGCTAGATACTAGCAAGAAAAGATTAACAAATGCTATACTGAAGTCCTCTAAGAGCGTTCATTTATGGCACAGCTTATCTTTGTAGAAGTCTATTGTTTACAACTCAAAAGCAAGCTGCACAGCCTGTGGCCAGCAGAGCCTCTTTTCTTTGCCTCCAACGCCCACCGGAGATAAGCCCTACTCTTCCCTGAGCTTTAATTGCTCTTTTTGTTGTATGCTGTTTCCCCTCCCCGGATAATAACTTTTTAGACACAACGATGAACGCAAGTTCATTTTACAATTACAGGCTGCAGAAACTATTGTAGGTCTCCCAGCCCACCTCCCACAGCTGGGTGTTTGCCAGAACATAAGCAAGCCCTTAATATCAGATTGTTTCTCACGTACATTGGACATAACTAGACGTGGCCAATTGTGCGTCTGTCTATTTGTGAATACCCAATATATTTATGGAGATAACAGTATGCGCAGATCATACATCTTCACATGAAGGTCAGGCATAAGAAAATGTTTGTGGTCGTAGTATGTATCTAATACCAGCCTGCTGTCTATTGTTCCTTTATCTGGCAAGCAAAGAAGTAGATATAGGCTTGTACAAAAGGCAAAAGTCCGCACTCAAGCACTACTTCAGGTTTGAAGAGTATGAATGAGGCACAGAGCTATTAGAGAAACAGCTAGAGGATTCTGAATTAATGTGTCTATAGAAAAGACCCTCATCATAATTTTAAGATGTTTGTTTATACCTGCAGAGTATCTTCCTAATTTCATTTATAAGGCTCATTTATAAATCTCATACATTGGTCAGTTAAAAGAACCAAGGACTGAAGAGCATACAGAATGATTCGTGCAGTTGTTACCCTTTGGTATCACAGTCACAAGAAGATGCTGCCATTGTCCGGGGGTTATAATATCCCAGAGTGTGAGGAATAGCCTCTTTTTCTCTTTGCACAGATTTACAGATGAGCAAAAACGTGCACCTCCCTAATGTGACAGAAGATGATAAGATAGCCCTGAGATTAGACTGGTAGTGAAGAAGTAAACATCTTATACTATAAGCAACTAAAGTGACGGCAGCGCTTGCTAACCTTGATCTAATTATTGTGCAGCTGCAATGACCCAGGACTTCCATACCAGAAAAAAAAAATCTGCTTTTCCTTCTTTTTAGAGAAAAAGGTAGAATAGGCTAGGATTTGAAATGGTAACTTACAGCATATGTTGGATGCCCACATTTATTTGAATGTTATTCAAATTAAATTCCCTCTGTAATTGTTACCTTTTTTTTTTTGATAGCCTTAGTAATTGCATCTCATGTTATTAGTTATTCTCTGTTGTTTATTTTGCACAACTAGTAGTCTCAGTGATGGAGAATGTACATGTGATGACCTTGACTTTTTTTCTGTAAAATGTCCTGAAAGAATGTATTACTTCTTCCTTGCCAAGAGGTAGCAGGTAGTTTTGATGTTGATTTTTCTTTTGAAGGACAAATCAGTGATCTGAAATCTGGTTAATTTTGTAATTAAACTTTATATTATATAAATCCAATCTTTAACAGAGATTCACAAAAATAATTTATTCCCAAATTCTTAACTCCTACACCAGTATGTGATTTCCAGAAAACGATCTGTTCCCCAAATGGTCCTTTGTTGGGAAAGATAAAGAAGAGCACAAACTATTCTGTTGTTTAAAAATAACAAAGCTGCTGCCCTCCCACTTTGTAAACAGTAACTACGGAGAGGGCATTTCTGAACAGTGCTCAGATGTGGAGAATAAGGATTTGTAAAATTTGCCTAATGAATTTGCATAACTAACGAATAGGGCCCATGGCCATTTCTATAATGCCAACATCTTTCAAAATGCATTCTTGTCTTTTATTACTGTTAGCGTACTTTTGTATTAAAGTGTGAGCATAAACCACAGCGGTAACACCACTGTGGTATTGTGAATGAAGTATCATCTCACATGAAATAACTGCAGAGATTTCTCAGCAAATCTACCCTACAGGTGCTTTTCTCTGTCAAAAAGTACCACAGGTTTTCATTGATGTCATGCTTTGCACATTTCCACTTTGATTTCTGTATATGGAGTGATTTGTTCCTCTCATTTCAGCCTCTGTCAGGTCCTTCTGAGTCATTTTGTGATTCCAGAGCTTGGCATTCGTTTCTCACTGACACAGAATTCACAGCATTACAGAGTCACTTTGCCATCTTTTTTTCATGAATGTGAACAACAGAAAGTTGGCAAAACTGCTTGTTTTCACCCTGGTTAATTTTAAATAACTACATAATTTAAGGTTCACAGAAGCTAATTAAAGTTGACAAGAAATCTGCATTTTGCGCCTGCAGCTTTAACAGATCCTCATCTATAAACATCTGAAGATCAGCCTTATTTATCTTCTCCTAAAGCAACTCGCTAGAAATTTTTCTTTGCTGAAAAAATTAACATCTGCTACAATTTAAATAACTAACATAAACGCCACAAAAATGGTCATTTGATCTCTAAAGACTGTGCTGTTAAGGCCTTTGACCATAAAGCTAGCACCTAATCCTTTCAAAGACAGAAATATTTGAAACGTGACTTTTTTCCTGGTAATGCTAAATAATGTTGCATGAAAACTGAGGGTGAATTCATTTAAACTTTGGAGTTACAGTTGGGGCAGGGGTTATGAAACAGATCAGTCTTATAAAGCCAAATTTCTACGGATAAGGTCTCTAAAAGAAAAGTAGTCGGGATGCACTCTTCTTCTGGAGAATACTGAATTTTGTCCTTCAGAATTCATTCTAATGGTTACATTTCGGTTCATCAAATACATACATTTTTAATATGGCTGAGGGGAGAAAGATTTTTTTTTTTTCAGGTCTCTGCTTTTTGGTCTTGGAATGCATAGACTGCAAATTTACAGCTGTATTTCTTACATTCTATAAAACCAGCGTTCCATAATGTTCCCTACCAGCTTCTCCCACAAAGTCTCATTATCACTCCTAAAGTAAATCAGTCCCGTCCACCTATGATTTATTTTACCTAGTCACTGGTGAAGGTGAAGTTGATATTTTTCAAGCGTGTGGAACAAGAAACAGTATGTATCATTTTCTATTTTAAATGAGATCTTGTCCTTTCTCTATAATTGTATCCTCCGTAATAGCACAGCACACTGATATCCACAACAGGCTACGAAGGGGCAAATGCCATGGTGAGTCGCTAGAGACAGGAGAGGAATTAATCGCTCTTGGCTCCGTAGAATGGCAGCCAGTCATGGCTCAGTGACTGTTTGTCTCCAAACAGCTGGTGGCAGCTCCTTCAAGGAAAGTGTCGCAGATAGTAGCATTCAGAGAAAGGAAACAAAAAAGAATCATTTTTGTTGTCAGAATACAGCATATTTGGAAGCCATGGATCCTTCAGAGACAGGGAGATTTTCAAAATGAGATTCCTCACTGGTCTCCAAGGAGCTCTCAAAGCAGCTACCAGATTGTTTCACCCATGAAAAGCTGTGGTCGTCCCGAGGGAGGAACTGAACCTACTTTAAATACATGTTTCAATGGAAAATTCACTGCAAATAATTCAAACCACTAGATGTGATCCATTTTATCTGTATCCCTTAGAAAGAGAAATACAGACTTAGGTACTGCACGTCCAAAGTGCTGAAGACGACCGGTTGTGGGTTTGCCGTATTCAGGAATGCAGGCCAGGTTTTTCCGCACGGGCAGCACTGCACAGAGCAGACCGTGCTCCGACTTCCCAAATGCGGCAAGTGTAAGCAGCAGAAAGCGCCTGCTGGCTCCTGGGCTTGTTGATACGGCCAAGTGTGTGGGAGTAGCGAGTCCCTCTTCCAGCTGGGCTTCTGGTGTTATCATTTGTGACAAAGTGGGGCTTTTCCGTACTCATTCCTGGTTTAAAAGAAGTCCAGACAGTCTACTCATTACATCAGCTGCAAAGCCAGTGACTGCAAGTGGGTGCACTAAGTGTCAGTAGCATAAATCGTGAAGCAGGGGAGTGTACTCTGGCTGGTGTAAATGGAAGTGAAAAGGCAAGTCTAAAGCCATGTGGATCAGCCCCCAGTACCCAGTGCTTGCCTAAAATGAGGCCTTGCTGAACAGCTAGTGCCAGGGAGCTGAGCTGATCACCAGAGTGGGGGTGGCATAGTCGCATGAATGGGTGTCTTATAATCAGATACGTAAGTAATACTTAGCAAATACAGCCCTCAGTCACATGTGATTCATCTCTTCAGCCCTGAAGAACCTGACAGAATAAACGGCTGACTAATGGTCCCAGCACAGATATCTGAAGCGACCATTTTGTGAGCAAGCTGTGTAGTAGGAATGAAAATCGACACATGGCACAAAGCCTTTTCCAGTAATAAACCCGCCTTTGGTTTTAGTGATCGTTCATTCTCAAAATAAAACTTCCCTGCTTTTCAGTAACATCAAAAGGGTTTTGTGTCATGAGTGAATGCAAATTGCTTTCAGTGTGTTTTTTTCTGAACTAGATTTGAAAGACCACAGTAGGTTTGCGCAGTTATTATGGACAGTTTTTTCTAAAAGTTCCTTTTAATATGACAGAGAGGATGAGAAAAAGGAGAATAGGGCCATAAAGTAAAGAGAGGAAGGAACTGCTTGGATTTTTCAGTGATTTTAATTAGGTTGGAGGATTTTTCAAGCTTGGATAAGCTTTCAGGTATTTCCTTCAGCATTTGTTTTGCAGAGGAATTTTAGAGCACTGGCTGTTTTAATGACTAATTAAAAGATAAAAGACATGATAAAAATAAAGTAAAACCTGACCTAAAATTCGTCTCCTGATTAGACCAACATACTTGGGATGTCTTCTTACATTCAGAGATAATCTTGCTTCACACAGCTCTAGGACTTTCTTCTGCATGTCTTGCTAGCGCAGGTACAAGAAGGCAAATCCCTCATTTTGTAACTCTGTTGATACTGAATTTGATCCATTTGGTATGTTATTAGAGCATGAGAAAAATTATCACAGTTGCCTGACCCAGGCAAATAAAGCAAGAAATTTATGGGAGCTTATTGAAAGCTTTCTAGACTCATATTTCAGGTTGATTTTTTAACCAGAGATGTTTGGATTCCCAGAATTCTTTTAATTAAACTAAATTTTCAGAGATTTGTCTATTTTTGCTCTATACGTAGAAAGTCTACCTAACTAAAACAGTGTTCCCGCTTTTGCTCATTTACATAAGTGAATCTTAATTTTTAGTTAAAGCTATTGCTCCTAATAAATCCTCTTGGATACGTAAATAAAAATGCTGTGGGTCTCTTTAATGGCTGTAATTCAAGGCTATCTTTTTATCACGGTCAAAACTGTTATTCTGGATTCCCGCTGAATTATGAAGATAATGCAATGTGGCAGGGCAGAGGCAACAATGACATTGCTAATGCCAGGCTGCAAGGATGGCTTATAAGTAGCGTAGATGGCTTGAATATTTTAAGTAATAATTTCATTTATCAGTTTGCTGATACATTGTCTGTGGTACTGATTTTTATAACCCAAACATTTCAATGTTTTCACATAATGATGATCAGAAGATAGACTATTTTAATAATAGCACTGTTTTCAAAAGCACTGCAGTGACTTAGAGCCTCTGTCATACTTTAAGGAGATTCTGATCACCTGGGAGCAAAAGTCTTGTGGGAAACCAGTGAGTTTATATGTCTAAGAGCAGTAGCTGCGTTTTATTCTTAGGAATAAAATAAATAATAAATCCCCAGAATGTTTTTGAAAATTTTACCCTATAATTTGTTTTAATTTTGATATTTAAGGTTTAAATATTGTGTGACAAACTCATTTGAACTGTTGATTTTGAAAGTTCTGAATGTCACAGCCCAGAAATCCCCAATTAAATGTGTTACAAGAACACAATTTCCCCAAATTTATCTTGCAGAATGGTGATCAGCTGAATGTGTCTTACGTAAGCCCAGCACAGGTGCTAACTTCCTGCTGATCCCTTTCGGGTGCTTTGTGACAGGTAACTTAACTTGTCAGCGTGATCCTGATAGTTCACTGAACAGCAGTTTGGCAGTAACACGTTATTCCTCACTGTTGACCTGGTTTGAAGTTGAGTGGCTCCGGTAGATCATTCTGTTTCTTTAATGGGTTCTGGAGCTGCTCAAGATTTTCTGCTGCTTCTTCATCCCCGTGTAGCAGTTTGTTTGGTTCCGGCATTACATTGCCGGATTCAGCCCCAACTCCCAGTTTCATTATATCATTTTTCTAGTTTTGAGAAGGAAGTAGCAGGATTCTGTCGAGGAGGAGGAGGAAGAAATGGGGTTGTTCTGTGAACATGGAAGTGGTGAGGTATAAAGAGCAGGATGCTGGTAGGTTTCCCACCTGAGGAAGACTGACTGGGTTTTAGGATTAAGGGCAGGAACAGGAGAGACAGAGGTGCTCTCCTCGGAGCATTGTCTTCATCTTCATTGCCTTCCCTCTCCCCCCTCTTTTTTTCTCTCTCTCTCTGTATGTAAGTTTGATTTTTTTTCCTGTTTTACATCGAACTGGTATCTGCTTAGCCAACATGGCTTACCTTTAGTGGAAGTATTAACTGAATTTTGGATGAGATTATAATATGACATTTGCTTTGTTAAGAGAGCAAGTAATTGTAGAACTGCTGGTTTTGGGGGGGAGTTCTCTTTTCTTTTTAATGAAGTCTGTGGATTTATAGAGCACCTTGTTAGCACACATTCTGGTTAATTATTTGAGAAATGTACCACTGTAATTCATAATCAGTGAGGATTATTGAGATATTTTCAATGCATCCACTTTCTTCAACAGGGACTGCATAGACCATGAAGAAAACAAGAATGTCATTGTTGAACTGATGAGGCTGAGGTGCAAAGCAAGTTGGAAGAAGGTGACAGCCAGATAAGTTTTGAATTTTTCTCTTTGAATGTCTTGCTAGAGCCACATGATTCTAGAGAGTCTTACTTCAGGAAAATTCCATTAAATTCAAACAAAATTGGATTAAAATGAAGTATGGTAAAATACTCAGCAGAGCTCTACTTCTGAATCTCCACTTTCAGGCCTGCAAGGCTTAACTGCATCTTTCCCATGTTAACTTGAGCTATGTAATTTAACTGAAAGTCCATTGCTTTAATGACCGGGAGCTAACAAAAGGAACCCAAGAGTCATACAAAGCTGCAGTACCTGCGGGGTCCCCAGTTTCATGCAGGTGCCTAGTAGGTACATGTGAAAACTTGAAGTGGGCTCTGCAAAGACAGTATGTGGGTAGAGAGCCAACCAAGGCAAAGCCATGAAGAACTACTGGAAATATATGCAGGGCTTAAGTGTTGTATTTCTCTCTCTCCATGTGCACCAAAGGTGCCCATGTCCTATCTGTCTGGAGTATCTTATAGAAAAGAATTCAGAATTATTATGAAAAATTAGTATGATCGTTTTAATTGATGCTTTTATTACTGGTGGAATTGAATCTTAATTACAAGGCACGTTTATGTGTATGACGTAAACCATCACTTGTTAAAGTAAACTGCCATTGCTAAGGCAGTAGTATCACTTGGGTTATTTCAAACTGCAGATTATTCTGTGTAGAATCATTTTACTGACATTTCTGCGGAACTTCTGTAAGGCTTATGCAACTGGGACAAAAGCATTTCTCTTCCTGAATACTTCATTTGTAAGACAGACCAAAGAACCTGTGCTTCCGATAAGTAAAAAAAACCAATAACTGTCTTCAAAACCAATTCTTTCCCCTGGGAGTCAGAAGATTTCCTTGTCATAAGTTTTTCTCTTTTTAAAATTTTTTTTTAACATAGTGCTATTTATAAAAATTCTTGAAGTGAATCACTGAATTCTGAGCTTTGAAATTCTTTGCAAATAGCAGTGATGAGACTTGCCTGAAGTGTAAACGAGCACCAATTTAAGTATTAACTATCGGTTGATATTTCACAATGCTTCCCACATACTCATTTCTAAAACACTCAAACTGCAAGCTTTTCGTAAATAGCATTTATTTACTGCCATGGTATAATTGAAAGTTTGATATTTGAGGAAGGTTAATACTGGTAAGTGGGAACTAGTAACAACTGTTAGCTACTTGCTGTGTCATAGCTTTGCTGTGTAGTTCTGAGAGGTGACTTAAATTAGTGGTGCGTCATTTCCTTTAACTTGAATTGTTATATTCCCTATCTAACAAGATTATTGTAAAACTGTTAATTATTTTATCATACAACCAAATGGTATTTGTGTGCTTAGACGTAACTAATGTGCAGCAAGAACATCTGTTTACAAAGGGTCCTTCAGCTTCTGGGAACCTTTTTTTTTTTCTTCTGAATCATAGAATGGTAGGGGTTGGAA
>VZSC01009280.1:14828-39272 GCA_013398225.1 Steatornis caripensis | reverse complement strand
CTCCCAGGTCCTTCTCCGCAGAGCTGCTCTCCAGCAAGTCAACCCCCAGCCTGTACTGGTGCATGGGGTTGTTCCTCCCCAGGTGCAAGACCCTACACTTGCCCTTGTTGAACTCCATCAGGTTCCTCTCCGCCCAACTCTCCAGCCTGTCCAGGTCACGCTGAATGGCAGCACAGCCTTCCGGTTCCATCAGGTTCAGTAGCAGGTGAATTAAAGATGATAGATAACCAGACTCCATTAATATATTAACTTAATTGCCTTGAGTGAAGGAATAAAGCACGGAAAGGCAGGCCATTACTTGTCTGGAACACTATCTTGCAATGGTTTTACTTTCTTGGGTACCAAACTAGGAGCTCAAACTGGTCACCGTTCACAAGAACTAGACCATAGCATTACTTGTGGTTGTTTACGCTTTCTCTTTTTCTCTCTTGAACTAACTTCATTAATATCTCTCTATGTACTTTTTTTTTTAGTACCTCACACAAAGATAGTGATTTGGTTGATGGTGGATTGTTACAAGAAGCCTTTGCATGAGTACAAACTGTTCTGGGACTGTAGGGTATTGGCTAATAGTGTAATTGAAGCCACAGTTGCAGAAAGGTATGAGATACATCCCCCATGAGCTGAGCATTTAAATTATGTCTTATACTCATGTGAAAACCAGGTTCATCATGCATGAAGCTGCAAATTTCTATAGGTGCAAAATATAAGATTTATGTTAGATGCCATGTATATATGTATAGACTTTTCAGTATTAACCACTACGTGTTTCTGTGAGCAAGAGCGTAAATAACAATTGAGCTTCTTTATCATTTGCAATTACTCATGCCATATGACCTTGGGCTGAGAAGACCCTGAGAGCCAGACCCTTTGCCGCTGTTCCAACAGGCCTCTCTTTATTTCTTTGACCACTCATGAAGCGAAAAGCTCTCAAATGAGCATAGCTGTGCATTTTATTTATTTCTCTTTCTTAAACTTCTGAATGATGATTAAAATAGCTTTTTAGTGAAAATCTTGCTGTTCTGTTCTGATACCATAATAGTCCCTTGCCCTTGCCAGATGTGAATTACCTTGCTGTAATATAGATGACTCCATTCTTGTCCACGTTGTTTAAACCTTGCTTTGAACCCTCAGTTGTTCCCCTATGAGCTTGACGAGGACTCTTTTCAGAGTCAGTGACAAGCAGGAAGAGCTTCATGAAATGTATGAGGTTCTTTGGTCTCTGCTGGGGCTTAGATCTTGTTTGTTAGACAACTGCCTTCTTATTTATGGAGTTTCTCCTACTCTATTATGCTTTCTTGGGAACCAAGCTGTAGTAGTGCAGGTGGAGGAGGGCTTTTTCCTGTGATACGGTGTTTGCCACCTGGAGTTCCTGCCCATTTGTGTGCGCACGGGGGTCAGGCAGTCCCAGCCCATCCCCAGCAGATCACCAGGAGATTCCCACTTAACTGAATCTCTATTTTTGCCTTAGTTAATGGATTTTTCTTAACAACTGCTGTCCATAAGACATCATCTTTTGACTTATGAAAATAATTTGCATGACTTCCCTAAGTGCTTCCTACCTGCTGAAATCCTTTCCAGAGCTCTCAGTTCTTGCAGACACGCAGCCTGACTGCGTGCCTTTACGTGACAAGAATGGTGACATCAGGTGGCAGTAAGGCCTCAGGAACAGAATAATACTCAATTCCTTCCTCAGTTTTTCCTCGTTATTTTTTTAAATTGAATGTGGTGTAGGAGTTACTGCAGCCAGGGCAACCTAATCAATGTAAACAATCAGTTTACCACTATGTAGTTTACTGAAATAAAGGGCAGGATAGATATAGATAATGGGCCCAACTAGTCCAAAATCAATAAGGAGATCCAGTGTCCCACCACTATGCTCTGTCTTGTGGTGTCAGAATTATTTGGATTTTCCTAGTCTTCCCTCCATCTGGATAATGGAGATAGATACATTACTACAAATTAACGGTGATGATACTACACTATTCATTTTTTTCCTCATTAGTCCACGATAACTGGAAACCCAAAATGTTAAGTAATGGTTGAGATTTTACCAATGTAGTAAGACACCAGGAGACCATACAAGAGACCAGCAATCCCTTTTGTTTTGCAACATAAAACATTATACATGCAAAGAGGTAAGCAAGCAGTTTATTATATGCTGTGAGCTGCCACATTCATTTTAGGGAGATTAATCTCACAAAGGAAAGCATATGTGAAATTGGGTCACAGCACTTCACATATTCAAACTTGTGCAAGGTACAATGTGATCAATCCCTGTAAGATCTTTGTAAAGTAAATAAGGTTTATTATTTATAGTAGTAAACAGGTTAGTATTTATTTTTTCAAAGCATGGCAGCAACATAAAATATGATTTAACTTCTATTGTTTTCAGTTATTTGCATTTTTAAAGCTCTACTTTGAGTTTTTATACCTTCCTGGAGTTTTGTAATTTATATGATGTGTGATACTTGCAATGTACTGAAATGACAGTGGTCAAAGCTAGTGAAGAAAAGAGAATGGCACAACATGGAAATTCAGTGTTATATATGCAGATGTGTATATATTCTAATATGCAATTATTGAACCCTTTGAGTTCTTAATGGCGATAGCAAGGTCAGAAAGACCACCTAGCAAAGGTGATGCCTACCTTGCAGTCCTGTTATCTGGAAATGGCAGCACAGGAATGAGACAGCAGTGTCAGTGAAATCTGTTTCAACTTCAGTTGCATATAATGGAAGCCTGTTTACTGCAGTGGCATTTGGAAATGACCCTTAGCAGAAGGTGAAATCAGGTTTAATGAGAGTAACTGTTTGGAGTA
Organism: Steatornis caripensis; assembly: GCA_013398225.1. Taxonomy (NCBI): domain Eukaryota; kingdom Metazoa; phylum Chordata; class Aves; order Caprimulgiformes; family Steatornithidae; genus Steatornis; species Steatornis caripensis. Next base: position 36,451 of record VZSC01009280.1, on the reverse strand, counting down.
TGTGCAGCAGTGCATGCTGCATGTTATTTTCATTGCTGTCACTCATCAAGAAGCAAACCTTTCTCCTCTCTCACCAGCAATTCCTGCTCATCCTCTCGTACAGTTCAGGCTTTTTGTATTATGACAATTACTACTTCAGTTTTCTTCTTAAACTAGATCCTGGTTTGGTGTACATCACTGATGCTCTGCCATGCTGAAAGCATTTTTTCACTGATCTTTGCCAGCAAAAGTTATGGCTCTCCCACATGTTTTGCCATGTTTGAGGCTATTCCACTGTATTATTTAGGAGATAATCCTTGCATGGATTGAGAGCAGCTGTTTGTGCTAAGCCCAAAACTTCATCTGTTAGTAACTGCTCAGATTATCCTGCAGTCTTTTGGCCAAAGTCAGTCTTGGAGGAGGAGGCAGTGCTGGGTGAGGAAGCTCTTCTGCAAGTTTGCAGCAGCTCCTGAGACGGTCAGTGTGAAATGCATGTTGCTCTTTGAGCTTTGCTTGATTTCACATCTTATGCTTTAGAAGAACTGCCCCTGATTTTTTTTCTGGGTTTGAGAGTTTGGGGCTTTTTTTACATTTTGTGTTGACAAAAGTTCCGTTGACAGAAAAGGCAGCAGAGAGTCTTGGTCCCCACTCGGCGTTCCTCACGCGTTGTCTAACGGCCCATTACAATCAGTCTCAGAGAATTTTGCTTATCTAAACATCTGCCTTTATTGAGATTTTACAAAGTGATGTCTTTAGAGTCTTCTTTTTTTTTCTTTTGTCAAAATGCATGATCTTGTTAAATACTTCCAGACCCATCTCAGTGGCGTTGCAGCATTTATGCATCACGCAGATACGTTGAGTATCTTCCTTCACTTGCCAAGAGTAACAGTGACACCCTGTGGCCAGTTCGAGAGAGGACTTGCACTTTTGAAGATGTTTTCTTTCAATTTCACCTCTGAATTTCTTACACCGTGAGGAGTATCCCAGGAGGAATCCCTCCTCTGCACATAGGAGGGCTGCATCGATTTGTCATGTGTCTCTCATTAGAGGTTTCCATTATTGGAATACATGTCTGATGAGCACTTTAAGATACAGAGAACACTCTCTGACCCTGACAGCTAAATACTTGAGAAAGTGGGGCAGGAAACATGGAAATGGAGAAAAGAAGAAAAGATTACATTTAAGTTTAAATTGATGTTACAGGACAATACTGCTATCTTTCGTACCATTTTTCTCCAACATGGAAGCTGTCCACTGAACTACATTGGTATGTAATTACAAAATATCCACAATATATAGAACTGTAGTACATAAACGACTAGACGTTGAAGTTAGGATCGTCCTTTTAACTTCCTGCATCATTACTTTAGTTTACTTAATGAGTCTAAATAACACAATTGCAAGTACCTCAGTTAAAAAAATTTAATGAGTTTATCATTTGACACTTGCAGTGTCGTTCAGGCAACACAGCTGGCTGACTACTGTGGTCTGCACACTGCAAGTGGTTTAAGCCTCATGCATGCTAAATAGCTGACAAGAGAAAGATTTTAAAACTTCATGAGAGGAATCGTGCTGCTTTGGGCTGGTTTTGTTTTTTGTTGTCGGTTGGGGCTTTTTTAGGGATGTCGTAAGGGGAAAAAAGTTTAAGAAATACTGGGCAAAGATCCCTGTGAAACTTCATCTGAGTCTTCTGTAAAACATAAGTTGCTTAAAAAAAAATGGACATGCAGGGAAGAATGTAATAAATTCGATTTTGTGTCCTCTGTGCTTGAAATTTAAGCCCATTAGGTCTTGTCCTATCAAGACTCCATTTAGGTTAGGTGTTTGGGTGGTGGGGCGGTGTTCTTTAAGCATTAGAACAGACTGCGTTAGTCAGTGGTTTATTCTTGAAAGGTTTTTCTAAGCAGGTTCGACAAGTGTCTATGACAAATATTTCAGGAAGGGTTGGCCCTGTTTTGAAGTGGAGAGATGGAGCAGATGGCTTCTGGTAGCATGAGTATTTGTGTTGAACAAAGAAAGCGCATTACTTCCACCATCAAAAGCCCTCTGTATCCTGAAGGACTGGTACTCAGGAATGCCACTGGAGAGCAGCATGGAAAGGAAAAATAAAGGGGCAGCTCCACTTTCGCGCACAGCTATTTCCTTCTGTTGGTTTTACAGGATCTGTGCAAGTCGGTTTTCAGAATCAGTTTCCACTTTGTAAAATCAAGCTTTCATAGACCATCATGTCTGTAATACTGTCCTCCTGGCTTCATGTTTATTCCCCTAGGGGCGTGCTGTTTCTGAGAGGATTTTGCCACACAACTTTAAGATGATTGAAAGATACAGGGGCTCTAATTGTCCCTTGAAGAATTCAGCTGTCCCTTACCAGAGATGAGCACTCCCTGGCAGACTGTGAAGACAAGATATTATTGACCTATTTCGTGAAAAAAACTTAAAAAAAAAAGTAACTCAAGGGAAAACAAACCAAAATCGTTTCTTTTTCCAATTGTTTGAGCAGAGTGAAATGCAGCAGGCAAGCAGGGAGCAGGAATTGTGACACATCAATTAATGTGCCCATCCCTGTGGGTTCTGTGCTTTGTATCAAATGTATTATTGTTATATATGTTCAAATATAGTATTATTGCTTTCAGTTCTTTCTAAAATCTTCAAACCTGTTCTGTGCCTCATCAGCAGGTAGCTACTCTCCCTTGCCTTTGCCCGTGCAGCTACCGTTCCATCACTCCACTCTTCTGAATGACTCTTTTTCTCTGTTACTTCTCCAGATTTTTCAGTTTTCCTTCATACTACTTTTTTCCCATTCTGGCTTTTCCTCAGTTTTTCTGCAGAACCCTCTTGATCTGGAATATGTGACTTCCTTTCACAACTGACTATTGAGAGCACTCTGTGAAAAGGATGGACGTTGGGCAGGCTACGCTTGTGAGTGTGTCCGTGTGTAGGTCCAGGCCTAGCTCGCCGTTTCTGTCTATCTTTTCCCAGCATACGAGTCCCCATAACATGTGCCTCTCTCCATATACCGCTTTAGATAGTTTGAAGGCACTGCTTGGCAGTAGCTCACATTTCAGTATGATTTTGTTTGGGCTTTTAGTTATTTGCTTTAGCTGAGATTTAGGAAAAAATATTTTCAAAAGAGCAAAAGAAAAATTGGATAGGGTTTTATGTGTTGCTTTACATTTGGATGAGTCACACAAGATTTTTACAAGAGAAACATTTTATTAAAGTTCTATATAAATTGTTTCTCCGATTCCTTCGTATCATACCAGAATCCCTCAGGTACAAATTTCCAATTACAGAAGAAAAAAATGGTTGGGTTTTTGTTCTGTCTCCTTTTTCTTCTTTCTTTGTTCTTTTCTTTTTTTGTAAAACACCAGTGATAGCTTTTCCACTGCACATGGTTAGATATTTAAGAATATATAAGAATACAGACATGAAGAGAGAACGAATTTTTAACACAATTCTCAAGAAATATCTGCAAGCATTTCATTGTCTCCCTTTAGTGAACTGGGCTTTCCCCTTAGCTGCCATTGTAAATATATTTCACAGCACATGGATGATACAAAACAGGAATAACAAAGGCAGTTTTGTTATCGGAGAGCACTGGAAGCCAGAGTTGCAAATACTTCATGTATCTTGATACATTAGATTACTTTCAACTACATAGGAAGTGAATATAAACTTAGGTGCTAATCCTGTAAAGGTGTATGCATTTTCTTGATTTTTACACACTACATTGTCCTAGTGAAATTAATGAGTTTAAGTTTATGGAGCAATTTTTTTTTTTTTTTTTTTTTTTTTTTTTTTAATACGATGGCTCTCTGGGCCAAACCTTCTTTCATGGAAGTGATGACAAATTGGCCACTAATTTTCCAAACAGGAATACGGTTTTGCAATACTGGTCTGAAGAAAGGTCCACTAAAGACAGTGCAGAGACATCCTATTAATTTAATTACATTAACAGTAATGTTTGTGTAAATTAGTAGTATTTTTTGAATTACTGTTAATAGTATAAATTAATAAGATACTGGATGAAGGCTTTATTCTTCGTGAGTGCTTAATCCTACATGACTTCAAACATGAGGAGCGATATTAAGCTATGAATGAAGATATAAAATCAACATATGTATTTTTTCCTGTCTAGATTCATATGCCATATGGGTGCTGATTTCCATTATGTAATCCGTTCTGGGAATGGAAATAAGCACCGTTACTATTTGGAAATACTGCGAATGCAATTATCAATTTGAATCTACTAAATTATTAAAATCTGCTTAAATTTGAAGCCTCAGTTGTTTCACTTCAATAAAAATTTCTAAGCAGATCATAAACGACATTTTATTTTACACGACGTTCTCCAGACTATGGTAGATTATCACCCTCTCTTTTGTTTTCAAACCTTTCAGAGTTTTTACCAGTATAATGAAATAAGTCACAGGAACACATGCTCGGTTATATACATCTTTCACCTTGTCTCAGCTCCACTTGGCTATTAATTTAAAAAGGTCACAATACGTAAGACCACGTGAGTTAAGTTTCTTAAGTTGTTCATGAATCATCTTAGTCTACAACTACATTATATAACACTACTTAGTGTACGCACACGCACGGAGGATATTTGCAGAACTAAACAAACATTTTCTGCTGGTATATAAGTTTTGAAAATTGGTCTGTTTAGTGCCAATTCTGTCTCCCCGGGAAGTCAATAGTAGAGAAAGTCACTGTAAAAATGTCTGCTGACTTCAATTAAGTGACTTGTATCAAGGTGGAGAACCTTGCCAAACTGATACTAAACAAATTATATCAACTTGGTTTTTTTTAAAAGGGGTGTGCGCAGGTGCTTTTATGTATGTAAGCGTATACCTGCCTGATCAAGGCTATGAAACTGGGGAGCACTGAAATGCCTTTAGCAAAATAGATGCCAGCTTCACCAATATATTACTCCAGTTTTACACGGTGGTTAATCTCCTGAGAGCAACTAGAGTAGTGCAGTGGCAAATCAGCACCTCAGCTTGTCATCGGTTGATCTATGAAGAGCTTGCATTTACCGCTTCGAGTAAACACGTGGATCTGTGCAACAGCAGCATGTCATTTGGTACATGCATTTAATTTGGATCACAGACTGGAACAAGATTATAGTCTGCCTGTTTAGCCAGGTAAACATTAATCTCTCGGACAAAATCTTGAAGTCATGGTCCAGCCTCTCCCCATGTTGGAACCTCCTGCTTCATTTGCTGGATCTGCTTCTGTAGTTCATCTCTGTCCAGCTTCATTTTCGCTTCTAGAACTTGCCGTAGAGACCCAATGCTCTCATAGATAGCTGCAAATCCTAATTGCAGGTGAGAATTAAATTAGTTTATAAACAAAAGCAAGAGTATCATATAATTACTGTAAGAATGCACTTCCTACCATAACGCTCTGCTTTACACTAGGAAGATAGAAAAAGTTCTGAAGAAAAATAGGACTGTAATTGTGTGCTGATGGCAAAAAAGTCCCCGATCACAGCCAAGCTATGCCTGTGTATGCTCTGGGGAGAGCACTTCTAAGCTAGTAAGTTGTCACCTCTTGTTGCTGTAAATTTCACACTTCGTGAAAATTCTTTTTCATGCCACAGGTGAGCCATTACATCTGGCCCAGAAGTCTTTAAACTACTCTGATACAAACAAAGGCATTTTGCGTATTACTGTACGTCAATCATTGTTACCATAATTCAGAATAAAGAACTTAGTAACTACGGTCCTACCAGCATTAACTTCAGCTTTCATTTCTTTTATATCTTCATTAATCTCACTTTGAAGTTTGCCAATGCGAATATTTATCTTTTCTTCAGCCTGTTTTGCTTCATGTGCTTCCATAGTTATCTTCTGTATTTCTTCTATTTTATCGATTTTCTCTGCCATTTGGTTGAATTTCATCTCTATAGCTCTTTCACTCATTTCCTGGAGCCGGGAAAATTAATTTTAATTATTTACTCTGCGTATGAAATTACAGTGGTCCTTCCCAAATATGCAACAGATATTGATTAATCATCTTTTATGTGGAATTCAAAGCTGTAAGGAGTTATAATTTTTATAAAATAGTTTAAACTGACTGGATTACTGTAGGCTAAAATACTGATCTGTTTAGAAGTGATCAGATTTATTTGAAGACTCTCAGGCTGTGGGGCTATTATACTTGACAGTAATGAAAACAGTTAGACAAATATTGAGGAGGTCTGAAAATCTCACTCAAATAATACCTGAATTACATCATCTTAGTTATTAATAATGCTTTTGAATACTTCCTGAGAAGTATTATTAGGACACTTTAACGAAACTTACAGTGTTTTCCTTAAAAGTCAATGAGAGTTGGTCAATTTTTTGCACAAGCTCTTTTTCAATCCTTTCATGTTCCTGTTCCAACCAGCTACGTGCAGACAAAATCTGGCTGCTGAGTTCCTCAATAGCATTTTTTAATCTAAGAGCATAATGGAAATTAGCAGATACAAAAGAGCAGAACTTCTGGTCATTCAGCAGTGACTTTTTTTATGATCATGTTCATTAAAAAAATTAATGACAATTTATTACATTCTTGACACCATATTAAGGTGAATCTTTGTGAACTTTAAGGCTACTGAACCACATAAGGTAACATTGTTTTAGAAAATAAACATGAAAAGAGCGCAACAAAACAGCAAGTTATTTATGCAAAACACAGCACAACATTTTGAGGCATAGTTGAGGCAAATTCTTTGCAGCATTGAAAACAGAATCTGGTCATCCATTCAGATTGTAATCTTTGTGTCCATAGGTCTTAAATCTGAACAAAGATTCGGTACCCATTTATTTTAGTGGCAATGCCGGTTCATATAGCTCCACTTACGTTGCCTCCACCCACCCCAAGTTTACACCAATCAGTTTTGCTAGTGGTACTGTTTCTTTAGATAGTCTTTTTTCCAGGGAATATTTGAAATCTGGATCTATTCTTTCATCTAGTTTGCAAATAGTTCTACTGACGTATCTGTTGGGATTGCATGAGGATGGCAATAAGCGGTAAGGAGTAAGGATGTGGATGGCTTAAGCCAGGACTGCCACTGAGGAGGAATGCCTGGAGAGGAATTAATATCTGAATTGAATATATCCCTATATAATGTTTACTAGTAGCATGGTAGCTTATCACTAATAAATTATTTTCGTTATATGTTCATATTTGAAGGCAATTTAAAGCAGTAACACTTTGTGAATGCTGTATTGTGCTTCCCAGTTGCTTGAGTTGAACTTCTTGCCCTGCCCTCGACAACCACCTCCAGCATTCGTTGCTTCCCGCAGTTCTTGCAAAAAGGTACCAGGCCACTCTTACAAAAATCCTTAGTTGTGTTCTTTAATACAAGTTCTACTTGAATACTTCACTAGGGACTTCCTGGGCTTTTCAAAATTGCCTGACCACCTTAAGGGCAGAATAATTGTTGAAAGCGAGTCCCGCTTGAGAGACCACTGTGCTTTTGTAATATCTGCTGGCACACGTAGATATTTAAATGGGTTCAGGCTTGTGTAGACCTGAAGATGACAACAGTCAGACTTGGGAAACTGAGGCCCTGTCTCCCGAAGCACATGGCAGCGGCAAGGTTTCCCGGGCACTCACTTCATATCCAGGAGGTGGAGCTGTTGGTTGCTCTCTTTGTAGGCAATCTTCAGCTTTGCTTCTTGTTGCATTATTGATTGCTCTACTCTGCTCAGAAGATGAGCAATCTGAAACAAAATTCAGAATTTACTAGTTTCCAACAGCATTTCATCACAGTCTCATTTGGGACATTTTCATAACAGTAGAGGAGTTCTTAAAGAAGGGCCATTTTTTCTGACATTTCAAAAATCATTGAATTTGCATATTTTAGTTTATCATGAAAAATACTCTGTCTCGCACGGTGAAACTATCAACATCGTGAAAACTGTGATTTTTCAGCCATAAATAATTTGAACAATCTTGCCTTAAAGGCGTCTGCCTGCTCCCCCCTTGAGACAGCTGAATTTACACCATCCATACCTCTCCAAGTTGTCACATGAGCAGAGTAAACGAATGGGAAAGCACTCCACCAACAGTGAGTGATAGCCTTCATTGCTTCGTGTATACTGGCTACTGCAGTGATAAAAGTGCTGGGTTTAATTTGGGACAGGCTGTTACTAACAGAAAATATTTCTCACCAAAACTATCCCCCTAGTTTTACAAAACATACTGTTCTGGTTTACAAGATTCATGACAATATGCTCCTAGCATGCTGGCATGCTAATATACTATACTGAGTCTTCTGAGGAAGGTAAAGTGGATTTTAACCATTTACCTACCACAAAATCAAATGTAAAATACTTTTGTTGTCCAAGAAAATGGGAAGGCCTTGAGATGGGGATACGAAGAATCCTTTTCCTTAATGCCATTAGTCTCTGCTTGTATCTAGTACTCACTTCCGTTCTCATACCCAATGGAAGAGAAACTTGATGGACAGATTAATGGATTCACAGAACCCCAAACCAGTTTTGTTTTGCAGACCTTCAAAAATTGTGTTCAAATACATATAAAATCATCTTGGGAAAGCCAAACCATACAGAGACGGGAATGCTTGCATTGTTGTGGTAGTTTTGTAGAGCATCCACTCATGTTCACATTCCAACCTCAAGAAGCCATTCAGGCTGGTAATCGCTGAGTTTTGTTCATTCCTGGAGTCCTTTCAGGTGCCTTTAAATACTAACCCCTTCTACGCAGAGTGCTAAAAGCAGCGAATTAAGGACCTTTTTTTTCCTATTAGACCAGTGCAATAATGCAGCTAGGTACCAATATTCAATCTAATAAAGACTGTGAACAGATACACTTCTCCATTTGTAAATCTGTGACCTCCCTGGATAATAATTAACAGTAACAGAGCCTTTGTGAATTGGATTGTAACTCTTACCCATACATGGATCACTTTGGTCCAAATACCATACCTGTATTTCTGCCTCTTTTATTTTAGATTCTAAGATCAGCTTGGAGGTGTGTTGGTCCTTACTTAGGCTCTGAAGTCTTTCATACGTAATTTTGTGCTCTGCAGACAGTCTGGCTAACCCAGCATCACACCTGTTTGAATAAATAAATACCGAAGCAACAGCTGAATAGAATATAAGGTCCAAGCTTTTTAAATTACACATTTTAGACTGGGCACTTCTGGAAAATTGCCGCCTGTCTAGCAAAACAATGTCTTATGAGGCCATAAGAATGGTGATACATCTCGTAGTATGCAGCAAACTGGTCCCAAACGGGACTAGAAGTCAGATAGTCTGACACATACATTCCTGTTTTCTTGACACTGACATAAATATGTAGACTGTGTTATCAGTCAGGGAAGTCACATTAGAAATGCAAAATGCAGAATTTCAATACCTCATATTTTTGTCCCACTCCAAAAGACATCTGTTGCGGTGTGTATGATTTCAGCTACGTGATTGGGAACCTAAATAATTTGGGACCATTTTTTCCTTATTGTAGCTGTGTTCCTGAGTTTTACATTCTTATTTATATTTGTGAAATAGTAGTATACAATTAATACATGCAGTAAACAACATGGGGCAAATTTTACAGTTATTATTTAGGTAAAACTGTCATTGAAAGCAGTGGCAATTTTGTCTGACAAAAGCTATGAAATGCAGTTCTGGAACGTAATTATTGTTTCCTTTCTTCACATTGGAACATTTCTTGGTGCTGTAACATTTTCAGGATAAATGTGCTATAGAATATGTGCATTTTCTACCACATTTCAAAAATACTTTGGCCAGATGGATTTCACCTCCAGTAATACAATAAGGACATTAACTGAGCTGTAAAAATCTAAGTACTGTAATTTCAGGTTAAGGCCTCTGAAGTATGAGTCATGCCTATTTTTTTGCTAAGGGAAATATGTAATTGGCAATATTACCAAATTTGATCTATGAAACTGATGGTGAGCAGATAGCAGTTACAATTTGAGGGAGAAAAAGACAGTAAAATGGAACAAGCTAAAGCACAGTTAAGTCATTACCTAAACGAATGACGCATTTTAACCTCTTTAGTCACGTTTCAGTTCAAAGGCTTTCATTCAACATGCATTTTCATCACCTCGGTTACAGTAACTACCATTATCATTAAACATGAAGGGAAGGTAACAGCTAAAGTGACAAACAGAGCATCTGCTTAGTATTACGGTACAATTTCAACATGAAAATAATCAGTAATGCAAAATTACACATAAAAATTATAAAACTTGTCAAAATTAATTTATAGTTTAGCAGCATTGTGAAACCAGTTAGCAATATCTGTAGGAAGACCAGCTAAGGTTTACAGAGCAGTGAACCATACCTGTAGGGCTTACAGTCAGGCAGGGTTTTTTTAGAAAGACCAGCCAAATCTCCCTGTGTTGTTAAGGTCAGAGAGAATCACAGGAATGAAATCATCTTGCATCTAATCACCAAAAGCCTACGGCTCAAAAAAATAGTTTTGTTTCTCTGAGGCATGGCAGAAAATGTAAAAAGCAACAGCTTTGAAACTGCTGTAGCAAATGTAAACAGCGGGCATCTGAAATTATTTTTAAGACAAATTAGTGTTTCGAGTTTAATCACAATGCATCTCTCTTCCTTGTGGAACTCAGTTACGTGATCAAAGAGGTCATATAGTTGCATGGTAACTGAAACATTAAAATTCCAGCTACGTTAATTTAGCATCAGCCTGGTATGTATTAATCAGAGTATTGTGTTTTTCTACAGGGATACTGTAATTGGCACCCTTTTAAACAAAGTGGGAATAAAGTTTAAATTCCATTGTCTGTAGTTATGGAATATTTATCCTGCTATGTTTGGTGGGGTTTTTTTAAACAACATTCCATATATTGAAGTGGTCGAAGAGAAATCTCTTTGCTGTGTATATTGTACACACTCACAAACACCTGATTAGTTTTGACCTGGAAGAAAACATTACTATCTGCAGACAAAGAATGAGATTCTGAGATTATTTATGTGAGCATACATTTTGAGTTAAAAACTTACAAAAATTAAATAACTTTAGTACATGCTTCTACTAGCTATCGAATGGGGGGAAGGCAATAATAAGATATGGAAAACTATGGGTTTCCTAACACTTTTGATTCAGGTTTCTACTGCATGATAGGTTGGAAGAAAATCAGCGATCTAAACAAAAGGGCACTTTACAGTTTGGAATTTTTCCCTGTTTAAAAAAAAAAAAGAGAAGGGGACAAATAAAAGGCGCTTTGCAATCCTCACTGAATTACCCATATCTCTGAAAGTTCTGCATTGTTACTTCTTTATAGATTCATGTTAAAATGACAATAGAATTCTTCTTAGAAATAGAACTAAGTGTTTCTGAACACTGGATTTAAGTTGCTGGGTAATTTAATCAGACTGTCTATATAAGTGAAGCCAGTGGGCTATGGATATAAAGACAGAAGTTGAAAACAACTTTTGAGGGTTGGTCATCTTAAAAGCACGAGGAAAGAAATGTGAAATGTATTAAGATTTCTAGGAATAATACTAGTTTAAAAATATAAGAGCTGTATATAAAACCATTTTGTACAAAGAAATGGACAATGAATAATTCTCTGTCTTCAAGTCTGAAGTGCTGAAGCTGGCCATACAAACAACCCAGTGCGGTTTTTTGCGTGCAGTTGCACACACGCACTGTTGAAATTTGGGCCAAGGATGCACTAGAACATGCTGGGTTTACTACTGTTTGATTTCAGAGGACATTTTCTGAAAGTTCTGATTGCCAAGCAGTGTACTTATGTGAAGTTAGGAAATTAAGAATAAACTGAGAGTTTTCATAGTGCCAAGTATCGTTCTCAGTTTCAGAATACAGTATAATTTTAGAAACCAGTAACGTTTAATATAAACAGTGAAGTTATTAAACAACTGCCTTCCAAGTCGTAGTAAGCAAAAGCAGTAGTTATTTTTCTGGCGCACTGGAGAGTATTTTTGTTGTCTTCGATCCCTAAGAAATCGAAACACAACAGTTGCTCTATTCAGTATCACCAAGGACCAGATAAAGCTGAGAACTACACCAGTACTCTGCAACATGGTGCTATATAAATATGCTGTAATGGTACATACAGATTTTTAATGTTCCTGTTTTATTACAACAGGAGATGTTTTTCACTGAAATGCTGGTGTTTTAATTGAAAGAAGTAGCTGAAGAACAAGTAGAAAAAAAAAAGCAAGTTGATACGTCCAGGGGACCCACTGGGCAAGAACAGCAGAGCTGGTACATTCTGAATAGCCTGGATCAGTCCTCATTGTGTGCATCTCATACACTGCGAGTAGCCAGAGAGCAGCAGCTTTGTTGTACTTACAGAGTTCATAAATGCAGTGCATCCCAGATGCATCAGACTCATTTTCTGTGCGGTGTAGGAAAATCTGCCTGCATGTAATGAGTCCAGAGTGTTGGAAATGAATCAGATCTATAATGTATATAAAATCATCTATATATGCAAAGTAGGCCCAATTTGAACACGCACAGTTGCCGTTTCTCTGAATGTTCCAGCTATCAGGAAGCTTCTAGAGGCAGCTACTGCTATGATTCTGACCAGGCTGCTGTATTCAAACTTTCCAGACAAATTACCATAGTCCACAAGTTATTATCTAAATAAATGATAAGGCACTACTCATGTGTTTTATCGTCTAGTATCACTACAAATAGAATTGGTAAAGCTGTATTATATAAAATTGCCAACATCAGGGACAGGAGGCTGGAGTAACGGATCTATCGGCATCTATCCAATTTTCTGCTGAATGTGTCACTGAATTTAATAGAGGTAACGTTTTTCTTAAAGTTAATAATAAGGCTGATTCTTAGGAAAATGTACAGCATCATTCATGGTGAACACTGTAATGATGCTTTACAAATTCATCAGTGAATTGTGCTTAATGAGAAATGGCCTAGAGCTGTAATGTGTATTCAGTCGTCTTCTGCTAGGGATATTAGCTGATTCTGTGATACAGGTGAGGTCTGTCCAGATCTCACTCCTCCAGAGCTGTGGGTAGCGTGGTTTTGGAGCTGTGCTTCAGAACAGCATGTGCGTGTGGGGATCCCTGTTCTCGTCATTAAATGCAGCAACTCTCAAGAAATAATGAGACAGTTGTTCGGTGATATATTGACATGTTACAGAACAGTTGGTGTTAGGAAATAAACACCACTCTCCAATATTGCAGTTGAATGGGATGTTTAGTACGCGTGTAATTACCGAAACTGAAATTTGGCCAGAATCCTGAGATTGACACTAACGTAATTATAGGACCGAAAGGCTCAGACTTAGGTGATTTACTATCATGCAGCATATAGAAACTTATTCACACTGACTGTCCATCTGCACACTTCTAACCTAGAGCAAATGTGATGTACTTGGAGTTCAGTCAGCCTACTGTCACTGCGGCTGGAGCCATACATAGTACCTTGACTGTGACTGAGAGCCGATGCGCAGTAGGTTGGTAACCCGCAGTTCACTTGATCATGTTTCTAAGGTTTCACTCTTTGAACTCATCTGAAAGCTAGCAGAACTAGATGTAAAAGTAAAATTACTTAGGTGAGTTCATCTTACTTTATATAAGGAGTACTGGCTAGAGTAATCAGAAAGTGTTTATCCCAGGGAAGGGAAGGTCTCTGGTGTGTATCTGTATAGTGCCAACAGCATAACAAACTGCCGCCTTGACCATGATCTCCAGATACTACTTGTAATCATTATTCACAGGAACACTACTTTTCAAAGTAGAATGTGTCTGTAAATAAAGGCAAATAGCTTTCTCCGGTGGAACGCTGCTTTCGCTTATTTCTGGCAAAGGGAAGCATATTTTCTTCCTTATTCAGGGGAAGTTTTTATGTAGAGAGCATAATGCTGAATAGAAGGTAACAGTTAAAAGACAATAAACTGATTCTCTTATGCTAATGATACAAATACCCAACATTCATTGCACAGATTGGTATAATCTCATACAATTATCAGATAAATTGCAACCCAGGCACAGTACCAGGGCATTGCCCTAAGTAAATAAAGCAAGAAGCCCTGGCACAGACTGTGCCAGTCCACCGCCGATCCCCGTACCAAGTACTCGGGATACCCCCGTACCAAGTACTCAGGATACCCCCGTAGCAAGGGCCCCGTTGCAAAGCTCATGTTAGCACACGTTTATTCACTTAAGTTCTGTTATTAAAAGCAAAGGCACTATATTTTGCTTCACAAGGTGCCAGTAACTGTGTTGCTCAGGCTGTAGTATGATCTCGAAGTGGACTCTTTATATAGAGGCAGGAAGACGTAAGCATGTGAATTTGTCAGGGGTTTCTCAGTGAGATAGGTAGGTGCGTGTGTGTAGATGTGTCTCTGTATGTATTTTTCAATCCATTTTCTGATTTGACAAAATAAACTTGTCTAGTTCATTTGTGTTTAGTAAAGGATAGTGTATAACTTCTAAAAAAAAAGTATGTAGACCTCTGAAGTATTCTTTACAAAATGGGCTGTGAAAGTTACAGCGGAAACTTCAAACAATCAAATAATTTATGCAAAAACTTTAGTTCGAGGAAAATTCCTCCCTGATTATTTTTGTAGGCTGTTGAAGGCTGTAACTAATCAGTTGAAGTACAAAAAAGAAAAATTATCTGTAAAATATAGGCAGTAGGTAAGATTTGGGACAAGTGTAATTCCACCAAAGTTACTAGCCAAGCTACGTTAGGCCAGATGAAGTCCTTTTTCTATAGCTGTACATATTCTCTGTCTTTGGTGTTCAAATTTACAGACACTTAAGCAAATGCTGTCGTACTGGGGTTTGTAAATGTGGCATTGATGGCACAATCCGAAGTCTGTGTAGTTGCACAATGGTAACCTGGAGTTTCAAGTAGCCTGTAAAACCTCTTATTATTTTATAGTTTTCTTTTCCTTACGTGTCAGGTAGTCTATGTGGTTTTAATATGGCTAACCAATAACTGAATGCACAGATTTTTACTTCTTAAATATATGCAAAAATGTGCAACTATTCTGTTCTTTACAAGTGCAGATTGTTCCGTGCTGCCTTTATAATTGTGCTAATTAATTTGTTTCAAAGATAGATCAGTCTAACCATAGTACTTTTTAAAGCTGAACCAAATCCAAATTCCTAAGGAATTTGAGGTAATTTATTAAAAACTAATTTCAGGAATTAAGGGTGATATTGTTAAGTGTAATATGTAATATTGGAATGAGAAGGATTTGTATTTATTTTCTTGAAAACACCGAGCAAAACTATCCCAGGAATTTTGCCAAAGTTGAATTCAGCCCATTATTATTAACATTCATACTTAAAGATTAAAACAACGTTAGCTAATCCCCAAAATATACTTCTGTGTTGACTTTTACCTTGCAACTCTTCCCCGAAGATCTCCTAAACCAGAAAGCTGCCGCATTTCCAGACTCTTCAGGGTAGAATTTGTTCCATAGCTGAGATTGTCTCTGACACGTATCTGTTCCTGCAGCATCTACAAAGCATTCATATGCAAATATAAACTCAGTATGTCACATTTAATGTACACTTAAAATGCGCTTGTTATTTTTCAGTATTTCAGTAACATCAGATTTTATTATTACTTTATTAAAAGCTTCATCTGATATCGTACTAAAGCTTGTAGGTCATTTATTATTTCTTATTCTTAGTGTGCAATCTGCACATAAATACCATAATATGTATAAAGTGTAACTTGACAATGGAATGGAGACTTAAATACGAATTTTTATGCTTTTGTTTTCCCCACCACACCCCTGCTGCTCGTTGCAGCAGAGGTCAGACGTGAAGTCATGTATCTGCATGCGATTAGGTCGTAAAAATTAGCAGTTGGGTTTGGCTACTGAGTGTCGTCAGTAAGTCGGAAGTGAAAGAAAGTTTGTTATGGAGCTAAGGTATTTCCTAATGTTTACACAGCACAGCCCTTGGACTGAAGTTGAGCTGGGTATTAGTGTCGCATTAATTCATTTTTCCAAGATTTTCCAGTGCAGCTTTTGAAAGCAAGCTTATTAGTACCACAAAGGTTTCTGTGTTTATATGCTAATATCCTGTGTTATTTTCATAGTCACTGAAAGAATTATGTCATTTGCAAACAGTTTTTCAAGTTATAAAAACAATTTATAAGCTTACAGGATCTTCAGACCTTGTCTGACCTTTTCTTATCCTGTGGTAAACTTTCTTGTTATAGCAGAAGGAATAAGTAGGTGAGATGGCATTAGTGCTGCGAAAAATTCTTAACATACCTCAATGTCCCGATTAAGCTGCCTCACTATTGCTGTTATGTTTCGGATATGTTCTTCCAAGAGTTGCCTAGCCAACCGGTCGCCCCCCCCTTTGTTCTGCATTCTGTGCAGAGTGGAAACAATGTCCTCCTTAATGCGAAAAGCGTGTTCCACAAGTGCAGCCGTTGTTTTCTCATGGCTTAGGATTCTGTCTTCCAGCTGATCCACCAAGCTTGCAGATGCCAAGGGGACCGCTGTCAATGCCTGGCTATGCAGCGCTATGCTTCGAACGCGTCTAGTGAGGAAGAATATCCAGATACTGTTAAGTTCTCACACAAAACTCTGCAATCTCCTTCTGCTGGAGACACTGCGATACTATCTCAGTAGCAATACTGGGGAGAAGCACCAAGATAGTCGGAGAGAGAGGGCCCGCTGCTACAAATAAGTGGGTGCTGTGTTGGCTGCTGCGTGTATCTTGCACAAAGGCAGCTCTTTTTCCTGCCCTTTAAGGAAGCTTACAAAACCATAGGATCTTAAGAAAAGGACAATAGCATTATAAAAGTAGTTACAATTCGGAACTAGAATTTGATTAAGAATCCAAATTCAAAACCCTTTTACTGAGTTTCAAAAGTAATGCTGTTTATGTCTACAATTTTCAGGCTTAGTCAAAGCAGTAACTGTAGAAGGTAAATAGTGCAAATTCAATGGAAACAGACTGAGATTAAAAAGTAGTAGCTCATGTCCATTCTTTTTTTCAGTCTCTATAGCTATCCTGTAATACCACAGAGAAGCTTGTTCCCCCACGAACTGGACAGGAGCACATGTAGGTGTAGAAACTGAGGAGAGACCAAAATTACGACAAGCTTCTCGTAGTCTTGGAAGTCATTTTTTTCCCCGAAAATAGCTTGCATTTGGGTACCTTGAATAATTGTGTAGATTTTTTCAAGATTGTTGTGCACTGCATAGCTTCCACGGAAAGCAGTGAGGCTCGCGGGTGCTCAGAGTGAAAAAATGAGGCTGCTAATGCATGCAATCTTTTCCTGCCACTATATTCTCTACAGGATAAAGAAAATTTTCAGAAACGTAAATGGAAGATTCAGGTTTAACCCCACTTTGAAAATGGAGATCTGTTTCTTGGAACTTTATTATTTACTGTGTATTCTCTATGTTGTTTCCTGTTAATGAGCCAAATTAACAGTTTACTTTCACCGTGATGATATTGATCGAGATGTATAAGGGCTCCAACAAATGTCACTTCTGGCTTTGAGTTTTCACACTTGTTCCATGCTATTAGAAGAGTGGCTGAAGTATAGTAGTATTGGACTTTTGGCTCAGTTACAGTTTAAGCTATTTGATTTCTTTGGGAAAGGGTTAAGTAAAAGCTGAGTAAAGAATTGTGATTTGGGCCATGATTTGGATGATTCTACAGTATTTCGCTTTGCTTTGCGTACTAATGCCGAAGTCCCGAGTCACAGCATTACTATATACAGGGAACTGAGAGACACATAATACTCTGCAATATGAAGATTTTATTTTTTACATTCCAAACTGTACCTTTCAGAAGGGGCAAGAGTTGGGAAGATTGGGCTTCGCTGGGCCATTTTCTGGTCAATAATTTATGTCTGTTGAAAAAGTACACATTGAATTATTTAATAGTTTATATCTGGCACTGAAATGACTTAATGCTTCTGCTTGAAGTGAACCACTAAGTAAAGTTTAAGATTACACTGACCTTGGAGTTCAAATATTGCTTATGGAGTAAATGAAAATCGACACAAAAGAATGAAAACTAAAAACTGCTAAAAAGCTTTTTCCGGTGAAAACGATACTCTTGAAAAAGGCCACGTTGACAGCCTTGAAACTGAAATCTGCTGCTGACCCACAGAACAGGTTTGGCAGGGTTTGGCAAATGAACTTCTCGTCCCCAGTCAGTCTACTGGTCGCAGACATCATCAATCAATGACTAAAAAAGTAAAATCTACAGGATTATGATAAAGCTTAAGAAATTATTGGCTAGAGAGTGAAATAAAAATATTTAATGACAGCAGATTATTGGGGGTAAGGTGTTTTTCAGGTAAAAAAGCACTGGCAGTCAGAAACCTAAATAAAACGTGTTACACATCAGCATAGCTTGGCAAAACTGAGTCTTAACTTGTCTTCAATGCTAAATGACCACGCTTTACGTTGTAAGTAAATTCTTCTATGGTAAGAATATAGATCCTGTTTTTAATTTTTAGACATAGCCAGCCAGACTGTGACAGACGTTGCAGCAGCGTAGGTCTGTTAAATAGCTTCAGAAAGACAATTTAGATATCTCACTGTAAGTGAGACCAGTACCTGGCCCAGTAGCTTTGCTGACAGAAATTAAATTAATGAAGAAGGTGGTAGCCTCAATCAAATCCAACTATTTCACCCTACATAAAACAAATAAGCATTTTTAACTATAAAGAGAATGAGCGTGGCCTGAGCCTGAATTCCTTGGGAACATAAAATCCTCACTGAAAACTAAAGGCCGGTTTATGAAAAGGATTTTGCAATTGCTGATGAAATCTGGTGCAATATGCTGTACAAACAGAAAGAGAAAAATAGGGTTATTGAAACAAAATAGTCAAACATTGATTGTAAATAAGTGATAGGACTCTCCTTCGAGATCTCAAAATGCAAAGCATGTTTGTGCTTTAGAAATGTATGAAAGCACTGCCTAAAAGCAGAGAGCAAACATTGTCACAGTATGTGTGTTCTATTTATAGCACGGTGCTTCAGAAACTACAAATTAGAAAAAAAATAGTTTTGAGAGAAGCTGGGTTGCTGAGCAGCAGTGACACTAGGCTGGAATTCAAAAGGTCTGATTTTAATTCCTTTCTCGATCTCGGATCCTGATGACTTTGGGCAAGTTATTTCCATGTCTAATGACTCAGTTTCCCTATATGGAAGACAGAGATAATGATACCTACCTCCTTGTTTAAGTTCTTACATGCCTATATGTAAAAAGCACGGTATAAGAGCTGGGTATCATTATGATGACTTTGCATTCAAAATCCCGTGCAGACACTGAATGTCCAGTCCCGCAATCTGTTCCGCACACTTGTAGTTCCCCAGTTGGTTTTTTTAAACAATGCCACCGCTCTGCGGGGCGTCCCTCCGAGGTGTACCGTGAGGTTATACAGTAACCGGGCACCCAGTCCTCAGTAGATCTGAGCTCAATTACTCTTAGTCCTCCGGGCCATAACACATTTTAATGATCTTGATGCAGTGAAGCATTTAAAAACAATTTAACTATAAACAGAGGAATATCCCACTGATTTAAGGAGAGCTATGCGTTATCACAGCAGCAAAGCACTGGATGCTACCTAGAAAAACGAAGAACAAATATTAAAGTCTGTATATCTAGCAGTATCTTAGTGAAATACATCTTACAAAAACAAGCCAAAAAAAAAAATCCTCAACTCAAGTCTTTTAATCTTACGGCTTTCCGTATCCATTTATTATCGATTGAAAGAAATATTTGCAGCAGAGCGAGCATAGAATTGCTTGAAGATTTCACTTTTTCTGCCAGACTATCATTAGACACGCAGCTAAGTGCAAATATCTGGAGATAATTGTGCGCATGAAACAAAAGTTACACAGATGGACTTCTCATTCATTTGTTCTTGCTAACTTAAGCACATCGCTCGGTACACAGCGAAATACCATCAATTACCAGATTTCTTGATCCAATCCAACATCCAGAAAGGATGCGTTAAGATCTCGTTCAGCAGTTGTACAAAACTTTTCTGCAGTTTGGAGGTATTTGCAGTAAACAGTAACAGATAGGTGTCAGAACTAGTGACAAATTCCTTCTCTGTGAGTGCGTGTAATACCGATTTAGACTAATAAACACCAAATAAAAGAAAAAATAAGATGTTCTGATGCCTAGATTCAGAGGAGTGTAATTTCACATAGCTCCAATTTTAATGGCAGTAGACTGGGATCAACTTAGATAGCGGTTGAAATACTGGCTTCAGGTGTTTTTTTTTTTTAAATTATGTTGTCTCTTGCTTGATATTGCTGTAGCAATTTAAATCATGCTATATTAACGCAGTAGTTTTTCGTTGTGTCCTGGTTTGGGCTAGGTTAATTTACCAAATGTTACAAATATACTTGTCACATGGATGAGATAAAGGTTTTTCCCAGTTGTAAATGGTATGCCTGATTGCCGAAAATAGCAGTTCACTACTTTAAGGCAGCGTTTCCGTACAAACACAGAGTGCTTGTTTATCCTTTCTTCAAGTTACTGACATCAGGCATATAAAAGCTTGAAAAAAAAATCATACATGGTACACGCTAAAGAAACGCTTCTAGCAAGGCAAAGTTCACTCCTCGCTATTTGTGCTGTGGCATCCCTTCCCCACTTTGGCAGACTGCCTTGCATGTTTATTTTCTGCGGGTTCTCCATTTCTCCTGTTTCGAAGGATGATCACATCTGTAGTGTTCGGTTCTCCATCTTCCGTTACAACCTATATCTAATACTTGCTGCAATGCCTGTGCACCTCGGTGTTTTCCACATTCATTCTCACGGTATGCCTCTCGGTATGTGCATTATTATCCCTGCAAATATTATTTTCCTTGTGCTGCTGGTAGGGAAGTGAAGCACGAGGGAGGCTATGTGACTTGCCACGAGTCACACGGGAATCAAGGCAGACTGAAATACCTGCCTAGGCAAACACTTTAATCGCTCTTTTTATTCTTAAAATAGAAAGCGCCTGGGTTGCTATACAGGGAGCGCGTGGCAGTACCACCCCAGGAGCTGCAAGAGCCTCGTGTTACTCTGAAGCACTGTGGGGCAACGTTTTGGAGTCAGCGAGGAGGTCCCTGCGACGCAACTCAGCGAAAAGACGGGCCAAACCCCGGCCGTGTCAGTGAGTCGCGTGGAACGAACCCTCGCGAAACCCCCCCGCGCTACCGTGACATTTTGTGAGCGCGTACGCGGTGGAGCGCAGGGAGGAGGCTCCCCGCCGGCAGGGAGCTCCGAGCCCAGGCGAAGGGTCCTCTGCAGAAACCGGTCTCATCGGCTCGGGGGCTCGATTGTGCCAATGCAGCCATGCAGCGTTCGGGGGCCGAGGCGGCCGTGCCGTGCCGTGCCGTGCGGGTGCACCGACGGAGCCCGCGCCCCGCCGCGCCCCTTGGCGGAGGGGGCATCGGGAAACGCGGCGGTGGTTGTGGGGACGCGGGGTGTACAACAGCCGACGGGACACCACAGCGCGGACACCGCTCCAGAGCCATGCAACGCGGAGGGACAGAGTCGGGACGGGCTCTCCGGCGGGCGCAGGGCGCTGCGCTCACTCACCAGTGCCGGATCGGGGCAGGACGGGGCTGCCCCTCTTCCCGCTGCATGCCAGCGGCCCGCTCCGCCCCGCTCCTTCGCGCGCTGCCGCCGCCG
>VZSC01009278.1:140901-194658 GCA_013398225.1 Steatornis caripensis | reverse complement strand
ACTGTTTCTCCAGCCCAAAGAGGCTTCAAGGATGGTTTTGGTAAAGCCCTTGCTAAGCTGTTGCTTTGGTGAANGACCCCACTTCGCCTTATTAATAAAGGCGGTTTACTATTATTTTCTTCATAGGTAGAAGGGTCAGGGACCTCGGTCCTCACTGCAGTGCCTTCACACTGTTTCTCCAGCCCAAAGAGGCTTCAGGGATGGTTTTGGTAAAGCCCTTGCTAAGCTGTTGCTTTGGTGAAGTTTGCCAGAGAATTGGATTTAAAAAGAATAAAGGAAAGACCTCAAGCCGCATTAAAAGTGGAAGAGATGATTTAGCCATGGGTTTCCCATTCCCACCCGAGGACGCTAGAAGAAGCAAAAGAGGGAATGCGTGGTACTGTGCTCAGAATGTTTCTCTGCGCAATTTGCTGAGATTTATGAGCACATAACAGAATTTATCAATTTTTGGCACACTCACCATTACAGAGTAAGCCTACGTAATATTCAGTCTGCTTTGTTTTATGGAGCTCTTTATAGAATAACACTGTATCCGTACAGATGCGTGCGTCTGATTATGCGTCCGATATGCAGCACCAGCAAGACAAATCAAGTGCAGAATGCAAAAGATTTACAGTCAGGCTGAATACCAAATACCTAAATGAAAAGAAAACTCCCTTTTTCAGAGCGCTAGGCTGAAAATATGGTGGTGGTCAGGCTACTTGTGTACCGAGCTCGTCAGCGTTTGTGTTGTCTTGCGCTTTTCTGTGATTTCCTAGCTGCACCTATCCATCTGCTGGCGTTTAGATGGCAAACATTCATTTGGGTGTTTAGAGCGTTTGGATCTTTTGGTCCTGATCCCTGACCAATACCCTGAGACACTGTTGTCACCTTAAAAGTAAGCACATCATCGCAAATCAAAGCGTAAACAATTTTCACGTCTGAGCAGTCTCTGCTGAATTAAAACGGACTTCTCTTGTAACAACACAAAGCTAAAAATCTTTCCAAAACAGAAGAAAAATGTAAATGGATTTGTATTTCCTCTCCAGTATTTTAAATGTGGTTAATATTAGAAGCAGCTAATCAGCGCTGGGCCCATAGCACCTTAACATCGCTGTCATTTAGCAGAAAGGCTATTCTCTTATTTACCCTGCCCAGTAGCCTGAACTAACAAGCAAGTATTTGTTAAGCCATTAAATATTGCCAAAAAATTCCCCCCTATAATTCTCCAGAGCTCAGAACGGCACTGTTTACAAATAATAATATACTTCGATTCAATAACCTTGTAATTTGTTGCCATGTGCAGAATGACATTCCCTGTCAGTTACATGAAGGAAAGAAATAACGGTGTTTGGGTTATTTTTTTTTAGCCCCTGATTTTTTTCCTTATTTTTCCAGTGTAGAAGGCACTTGAGCCAAGTAAGTAGAAGTGGCTTTGTTTGTCTGCTGTTGATATTCACAGGAGTAACAACTATACTGCAGTATTCAAACATTTATCTGTTTTCACCTTTGAACTGCACTAATTGACTCTTAGCTGCTTATTGATATGCACGTGCCCGAGCCTGGTCTGTGTAAAAAAAAACCAAAAATCTCTCTGTGCAGTCCGAGTTTCTCACGTATTGCACAGGAACGTGCGGCCCTCACCACCGTCGATAGATGAGGTTAAGCTAAACTACAGAACAAAGGGAAAATCGCTTGTGAAAGGTCTTTTCCCCATTCTTTCCTTCACGTAATGTGCTGCCATAGCCGTCAAATCGCACACCTGCGGGAAAAATCTAACCTGATATCCACGTTCATAGGCACGCGCCCTCGCGTCTTAGTTTGTTTCAATTCCTTAGGCATAGGGAATCCATTAAATACGTACTACAAAAGCGTTATAAGTCCATCTCACTTGAAACACCATCTTTATGTGACGGCAGCGTTCTCTGTCGCCCTTCCCTTGCCTCGGGGACACGCATCCCTCCTCCTCCCTGTTGCTGACCTTACCCTGAGTGACCTCACCAGAGAGGCTCTCCTCTGTCACGAAATTCTGGTTGCAAAGAACGCCCCAATTATATTCCGTGCTTAATGACAGCACTGACAATCCGTTTTGCTCAGGGCAGAGAACGAAAATGTACCGGAGGCACTTCAGTAATCTGCCTCTCTTGTGTTCGTGAAATAGCCCCACACGGAGCCGACGGGCAGAAACGGGCTGTGCAGAGCGCGGGTACGGGCTTGTGGTCTGCAAGGAGGATCCTCCAATGTCTCGTGCTTCCAGGTCTGGTGAGGTGAACCAAATAAGCTAACGCAGCACCAACAAGCCTCTCTTCTCCTGCAGGAAAATGGGCTGGAGGAGGAACAGGATGGATCCAGAAGCAGCAGTGGACCAAACAGTCCTGACTCGTCACAAGACTGAAGCCCATGTAGCAGAGGAGAGAACGGAGGACTTCCAGTTCCTCTGACCGGGAGGAGCCCGAAGTCCATCAGCAGTTCCAACACCAAACAAAGGGCGACGTACGATTACTGCAATGGACGGTAACGAGAAAGATTGCTAGAGGGAAACGCGTGGCTGCAGCAGGGATGCAAGAGGCTCGTTAACGCCTTCTGTTCATGACAGTACACATGGCACAACAGACTCTTCACAAATGGCCCCCACCCCGTCACATTCCCACAATAACAAACCCTCATGCTTTAGCAGGAAAGGATGTTAGCCTTCCAGTTATACACCCACTCTTCCCCTTACTCCATGCTTCAACCGCCCTTAACGTCATCATTTCTTTTCCGAGTGTTTCCAAACACCACGCTGACAGATTTCGGCTAGCTAGCTCACAGACGGAAAAAACATGCAGTTTTGTGAGCAATACGATGCTCGTGTTTTTGAAAATTATAGCTCAAGGCAGGGGAGGAAGAATAGCTTGCATTTTACTTTCCCAAGGCTAGATCCTTCAAAGGTTTTTTTTTTATATCACCAAGCTCCAAACATGCTGGAAAGCTCGTAAAGAGAACTCTGATCTGCTTCCTCTTTTAAACTCAAAAAAAAATTCAAAAGAGAGACCAAATTAACAGAACAGTTGTTGCAACCAGCTGTTTCGAAATGTAGACGGCGATTTACATAAATTCACATTCAGCTCCCTCAGCTTTTCTGTGCTATAAACAAGAAAGTTTTGTCAAGCGCCCAGGGATAGCTGTGTTGTGATGGCTGCTAAATAAATACAATTTGTTGTGGTGGTGATTGTTCGTTCCGTTCGCGCAGGCTGCTGGAGGCTGTTACATGGAGCAGTTTCCTTCAGAAACTCATTTTGACCGAAAGCTCTTTCTGAGCTAATCCTCCACAGTCTCCAAGAGCTGTNACGGCGATTTACATAAATTCACATTCAGCTCCCTCAGCTTTTCTGTGCTATAAACAAGAAAGTTTTGTCAAGCGCCCAGGGATAGCTGTGTTGTGATGGCTGCTAAATAAATACAATTTGTTGTGGTGGTGATTGTTCGTTCCGTTCGCGCAGGCTGCTGGAGGCTGTTACATGGAGCAGTTTCCTTCAGAAACTCATTTTGACCGAAAGCTCTTTCTGAGCTAATCCTCCACGGTCTCCAAGAGCTGTAAGAAACACACAGGAGAAAAAGTTCCAAAACTTGCATGCAGGCTGCGTTTGCAGAAGCGAAAGGCGCCCGGCTCTCAGAGACGTCAGATTTCCAAGGGAGATGGACACATGGGATTTGCAAGGCTGGAGTTTACTCCCTAGACAGTGCCGGTTCCTCAGCAGATCGCAACGGATAACAAACGGCTCCTCTGCGTGGTCCGATGTGTACAACATTTTGGGTTACTCTGCAAAAGCTGCCTTTCAAAGACGTTTCATTGAAACACCTCTCTCGCAGAACTGTGTTTCCCGTTCAGGGCTCTGTTTAGACACCTTTCGAGCCGTTAAAACCCAGCAACGTGGCAAATTTGACGGCACGCCGTTTAGCTCTGTCTCTGTAAATCACAGCATAGATGGCAAACAACAAACATAACAGTACTGTGAAGCTCGACTCAGTATGTTTTTAAACTGTTCATTATATGAAGCCTTTTGCTAGAAAGCACTAAGTTGTTAGAGATTTTGACTGTCCAGCGACAAGTAAGCCCATGAGTACAAGAGCTGTCGCAGTGGGCATCTCCTCTGGGGACGAGGAGGAAGAGAAGGAGAAGGCACCACTCCTCTTTCCCCCTGTTAAATCAACAGCTGTTAAAGTCCACTTGATCAAGCCATCCCCATGTAACAAAATATCACCAATTACTCATAACAGCAAAGAGAAAGCCGTTCAGCCATTTAGGAATTGTGTTAGCTTGCATCTCAGGACCCTGCACAAATGGCTGAAGCTTTACAACGGAACATGCATCTGCAGTCATGAGAAGTTAAGTTAAATCACACCGCTCTGCCTTTGCTAACAAACAGGGATCCGGATCGTTGCTACAGCTCCTCAAACGCCGCAGGACTCCTACGATCAAATCTATGAGTTTTGATTTCTTCCCAAGCCTAGAACTTTCAAATTGAAAATACAGAACTGCTCAAAGAGAAGTGAACCAGCTCCAGTGCTTGAGTTGCGAGTAAGGTTCGGCGCTGCCTCAGGCTCTTGGGCTGGCCGTTCTTCCACATTCTCAGTCTCACAAGAAGAAACGGCGAGCCAGCGCTGTCGTGACATTTTCACCAGTCTGTGTAATGAAAGACTAGTCTTTACCGAGAGGCTCTGACTTCATCCAAATACAAACCAGAACATAAGTGCTCTCTAGATGAAGTTTTATCTATTAGGAGTCATGAAAACTCAGAAAGGGATTTCCATAAAATCTTTTAAAACCCATACTCACATGGGGGACGAAATCTAGATTTTTCTGTGTTTTGACCAATACTATAATCTATGCTAGGAATAAAATCCCTGGACTTTCACTATGATAAAAACATTGCACGTACATTTATGTTATTTTTACACCTACTTGTAAGTCATTACACAGAGCTCATAGCAGTATTCATTAAATTTTAACCTTAGGATGCATAAACTATTCTCCCACATATTCTTCCCTATTCTGATATTATCTCGGAGTTACAAAAGGCCATTAATATTCTGAAGTGATTTGATGTAGAAATCAAATTACCCCACAAAAAACCCAGAAAGCCTTGCTTCCTTATTATAGACACCATTCTTTCTGCTTAGACCCCATTCTGCCTTCTGCATGAAGGCAAGAAACAGAATACTAAAGCGCAAAAGAAAGAGACTGATGAGTTACGAGACTATGGCAGAAAATTACAACCTCATGAATCCTTTCTGTACTAGAACTTTAAGGACTTGCCTTTTTTGCTTCAAAGATACCTGCGAGGATAAAATAAATGCAAAGCAACGCATAGATTGTTTCTTATTTGGGCTGCTGCTATTTTTAAATTAATTTTCCCAGGTTCTGCTTCCTTTCTTTCCCCTCCAGCAGTCTGAGAACAATGGCATAATGAAACAGCCCAGTTCACAACACTGTATAAAAAGGCTCATCAAAATGCAGCCTCATTAATTACCTTTGAAATTAAGTTATACTGGCTATCGCTATCTCGGCGCTTCAGATTCTTCAGGCGCACATAAAAGAAGTTATTATCTCACCTCTAGAAAGTGTTTAATAACAGCGAGAGGCTAATACCAAATACCATACGAGATATACCGTGACACAGAATCAGTACATGTATTTCTTAAATAAATACCACCTCACTTGCCATCTTAGTAACACAAAGTCTGATACCACCATTCAAGCTCCAGGTTCTGGCAAAATAAATTTAACTGCGGGAAAGGAGTGCTGAGCTTTACGTGGGCATAGTTTCCAAATTAGTGAACTGCATGCACGGCTGTCAGCCATCGATGCTGCTTAAGTGTACGATTCCTTGCCTCCTTGAGCTTTTGGTGGTCTTGTGGCTCATGATGCTCCCTGCCCAAGAAACATGAATTTTTCAAAATCAGCTTGCTTAGATGAGTTTTCCTTTTTCTCTGACAAGCCCTTGAATTCAAGAAGTCACTAGTAACATTACGTAGTTAGTTTCCCTACGCTGCACGTTCCTGTTGCCATAGAATTATTGTAGCTTTTAATTACAGGCAGATACGGATTCACAAAGACTCGCCCAAAACAATTTGTACTCGTATCCAAAAGATCGGGCGCAAGTGAAAACTTTGGGATACTTGCAGCACATCTTCAGTTTCCAGCTTCAGTACGTCAAATTGACTGAGGCACCTTACTTCTGACGTATTGGGGATGTTCTAAGAAGGCAACACAGGTGGGTATTCCAGTGAAAGACTCATTAGATTGTTTTGTGCTGATTTTTAAGATGACTTTGGAAAGAAACCCTTTAGTGTATTTGCTGTGGGATGTCAATACTGTCGTTTAGTGGTTGCATAGGCTCGTCATTTGGCACGGTGAGAATTAACGTGTTTGAAAGGTGATTACAGATTTGCTGAGAGCTGTTTTCAAAGACATTTATATCCGGCAAGACTTTGTGATGCTTAGAGATCAGCGTGCCCAGTAGAGACAAGACCCTTCGCAAGCTCCTTGACTTTCAGAAATGTGTGCGGGAGCAGCCACAGGAGTGGCTCATGCCTACTCCGCGTGCGACAGACGCTGAGTTTAACTAATGACTCCACCCAGGATTTCATCAGGAGCCTTCGCAAGCACATAATATATACCCTCCATTTTTCGACCCAATTCTTATATTCTTACGCTAAAATGCATCACTGGAGTGATGGTGCTTGGAAACGCACATCACGGGATGAAGTCTTTCCTGTAACACATTGCACCAAACACTACCTTAATTTTGCTCAATAGTCTTCTGCACTAGGGAAAATCAGAACTAAATAATAATTAAAAACAGGGAATTTAGAAGTAACAGATGTATTTATAGATTTGACTACAGGTTATAACAGCGTCAGGAAGGCTCACTGACCTTTAAAAAAGCCATTAAATTTCTGTTTTCATTGGAAGAAACTATGCTGGCACAACGATACAGAAATTCAGCCAAACCCTTTAAAATACGTCAGCGTTAGGCTGCTTCTGAGGAACGGGAAAGTAGCTTGCGGTCTCATCGCCATCTCCCTCATGTAAGCTTATATCAGTGCATGAGCTAGACTAATTATTTTGTTTTGCCTGTTAAGCCCCCAGACTCTAAAAATTTTGCAGCCACATTTCCCAATCCATATGCATACAACCACGCATTTGTTTTGCACGAGTGAGTGTTGCTGCCGCACTTGCGGTGCAGGCGGCCGTGCCGGTGCCCGAGTTCCCGCACGGCGTGCACGCGTGGTACCTTCCAACTTTGCACCAAATGAGGCGAGAGGGAATTTGTGTCGGGGGAGGGAGGGAAATTCAGGAAAAGAAACAATCTCAGCTTTTTTGGTTGTTTGGTTGGCTGATAACCGATCAGCTTATTTTCAGGATTTCTTTTCAGAAGTGCTTGATTTTATACGAGTTCAATCTTACTAAAACATCAGAGAAATAATTAAGTAGCCCTGAAATGTCTTTATCTTTGCCAACTTGTTATTGGCGTTAAGCCACCACTGCCATGAAGTCTCTTAGAAGACAAACGTTGAAATTCCATCGCAATCTTTTGACGCGGTCGTGGGTTATTTCTGCAAAGCCTGGGGTAGATCAATCTCTAAAACACAGTTCATCTCTTCTGGGCTTGGTCTGTTTTCCCTGCTTAGAACGTAAGTTTACTACACCGCAAGTTGCGCTGCTAGCGCCACCAGCTCTCGACCTCCCAAAGAGCCAGAAAGAAATGGTTTGTCTGCCAGAAGGTGGAAGAGATTTCAGTCTCTCACTTGCAGTGAAGTGAGGGAGCTGCGTGGATTTGGAGCCCATGCAACACCCGACAAGAGGGAGCTACAAGAAACACTGAACACGGATGCTGCATGGTGCTAGTCCACTCATTTTAATGCAGTTGTACTTCTGATGAACAACACTGGTGGGGTTCTCAGACTCTTTGAGAGATATGCAGGATCCCTTTTCCTTAGATGGGAAATTTAAGTTCTTTCAATCGTTTCCACTAAATGGATTCAGACATATCCTAATTAATTTCTTGTAGAAAAAAATATCTAAATGTGGAGTGGTTTACAGTTACAGAAGTGTATCTCTTGATTTTCTATCGATAATTTAACTGCCTGTAGTTTTAATTTCACACACTATCAAGTTCTCTTGCAACACACAGAATCTGCATCTTAATATATTACACATAAGAAAAAAATGCTATTAAAATTCTGTTTATACAATTATATGAACTAAGGCCATTCTGCTCTGCTTACTGCTGCGTTAGTTTTTTAGTTCTGACTTTTTCCTCTACAAAGTAAAATACCTTCACACACATAACTCTGCCTTAATTGAATCTCAGTGCTGCGTAATGAGCTAATCATTCTATGGTTCTACGAACTTCCTAGAGGGCACAGCGACCCAGCACGCCACCAGGAGCTGCTGCAGCTCTCGGGAGTGAAAACTGACCACAAGGACCAACGATTGTTTTAGTATCTGTCCGCTTTAATTGCGTCATATTCACGTACACGTGCTTCTGTAGCCTAAGAGAGAATCTGAGCATCTCACCCTGTTATGGGAGACCTGAATGGCCCCATTGGTTTTGGTGGGCACAAGATCAGGACTGAAAGTCACATGCTTCTGTTTATTAAGGCAAACTGTCAAAGACACCTTCTCGCTGCTTTCTTCACCCATGTGTAGGTAGCCAAAAATCTATTTTTTCCCCTCTTTACTGATGGAAAACTCACTCGTTTACTTCCGTGTTTCTCCATCTTCCACAATTACCTAAAGCAGCTGCAGGTTCTTACACTTTTCACCAAAACTCGTGAGAATCACTTAGCTAACCTATAGCTATCTCCATCGATATTACTTTAAAGGCAATACATCTTTAGACGCCAATCTCCCCTGACCTAAGTACATTTTTATGACAGCAGGAGAATGATGGAAGACATAATTATTCATGTCCATGTTTTTATTCAGAAAATAAACAGGAAAACAAATCACTGCCATAATCTTAGGGTGCCAGGGCTTCATCACATATTGTACCTCACGCAAATGTGGTGCTTTCAAAGAAAATGGAAAGGGATCCATGATCCGAAGGATCATTTGCATTGAAATTTATTAATATCAAGTGTGACTACAACAGTTCCTATAAATATACATCATATAAATGCATGAGTCTATAGAGTTCATGAATTGGGCAATGGTTTTTCATCACTCAAAATCAGAACTGCCAAGGAACAGCAGCCAGCAAGATTTTGCAGACCCACGCGAACGTCGCCATCACCGAGTACAGGGTTTTGCTGGTGACGAGCCCCACTGCCGATGGGGCTGAGGCACGGTCAGACAAAACTGTGGCTAAGAGGACTGACAGAGGACTGCTTTTTCAGCATGCGGCTCAGCCGATTGCTTTTCGTGGTTAGGTATGAGCATAAAGCTAGCATCGTATTAACATCAACAGTGCTGCCTGCACTTGGCAGATTCCAGCCAGGAATCGGGATTGTAAAACGCACTAGATCTGTACAGCAGCTGTACAGCCACGAGTGATCAACACACAACGTGACCTTGGACAGCAAGAGCTTTCCAAGCCTACAGAAACCATCAGTTATACACGGGGCTCCAGCAGATGTGTGAGGAGCAGCAGTCAAGTTCCACATACAACCAAGCAAAAGAGAAATAGTTTTGTATTGCCCCACCGAAACATGAAAAATGTATTAGAATTATGAATTTATTTCCCACTAAATCCATAAAAATAAGGATTCATATACTAAAGCTGCTACAAGCTACTAGTACAAGTGTCAGCTGTGTACTACTAGGTTAAGTGTAGGGGAAATGTGTTTTCCAATTAAAAAATAAAAAAGTAAATGTAAACTGCTGATTGTCCAGATTTCTAGAAGTGTCAAGCGCTGATCTGTAAGGACACCTTGACCCTTTGCTGGAGTGACACAGCCTCCTCAGCCGTAGTGGGACATGCAAAGATGGTTCATTGAGAGAACGGGGCGCGTGGGCTGCCTGGGCATTTACTACATTTGAAGAGCAGGCAAGCCTTCAGACACTTCTAATAGCAGGAAATAATTTAACCTGATCCTATTTCTCTTAAAAGCCTGGATAAAACTGAAATAATCCAGCAGGCACATTTTTACGTGAAGGACTAGGAAATACCTGAAGGAATTTGGAAAGAAAACCAAGTTCTCTGGGGCAGCACCTCCGTCTCAGAAGCTGAGGCTGTGCAGCGGTTACTGTGCTGAGGACATCGCAACCAAGTTATGGCTTCACACATTTTTAAGTAAACAGAAGTCAAAAAATTTGGTAGCTTCATTTGATTCTTTAGGCTTTGGCTAATCATTAAAGTAAAAAAATAAAAATGTTACTGAAGGAGTGAAAAGAGTGTTAAAACAAAAGCAAAAGTAACAGACGAAAATCAAGAGCCATTACTAAATGGAAAAAAACCCCACAAAAACAGAGTTAGAAGCTTCTTTAAAGACAGCGAAAAGAAATGTCTCTTTAGAAGAGTAAAATTAAGTGATCAGTAACATGACTGAGAAGAGCAGGTCTCCTGAGGGACAAAAATAACTTTCCCCTTCCCTGCCTTCCCTAAATCCAGACCCAATCCTTTCCGTGTTTGGTCTCAGCAAACCAAAACCCAAGAATTACGGGAAAGAAAAAGGGAACCCTTCTTTTTTGGCAGTACCTCTAGAACTATATAACTTGGGCGTAACTTAACGCTAAGAGGAGACTCAAGATCAAAAGGCAAGGGTGTCCGGTCTACCGATGTTGAGCTGGGCTGGATTTCAGGTCAGGATTATCAAGGGTGGCGCAGGAGACTGGATTTTGCCATCAGACTCGGATCTTTTATCAGCAGCGCGCACTGAGGCGTAACAGGACAGCAGGCAGACAGAAGCGGGGAATTATGAAGCACAACTCAAATAAGACATTTTGTCTTTTCCGAAGAGAAACCTAGGGAAATGGAGTTTTGACCAGTGTGCAGGGAAGCATGAATGGAGACTGGGTGTGTGCAAGAAGAGACTTCATTTTTTTTTTAACGGAATTCAAACACCTCATGCCATCAATTTCTTTCAAATTAAATACTCAGAATTTCTGAGTTTAAAAAATTTATTAATTCAACAAGATTTCTGGCTGGCTGGTGTCATAAAAGACTACGAATTTTTTTTTTTTCCTTACATAACTTGCTCAGTGACCTGGTCCATTGTGGGCTTTAGAAAATGGTAGAAGCAGCATACAAATCCAAAGTGCTGCAATTTATGTGCGAATAGTTAAGGAAAGGGTGTAAACAGCACTTAAATATACACAGGGCAGCTGTGGAATTTTACAGGCTTGACAGCATTACCACGTACAACAGGGGCTTCTCTTCTGCAGCTCTTCCCATCGGCTCCAGCCAGGTGGGTCTGTTAAGGAATTGTCTGATATCGAAACGTTTCCTCGGGCATTTCCTGAGCTCCTCAGGAGCAGCAGGAACCGCACTGTTGACAGGTCTGAACAGGTCCCGAAGGCAGGCTGGTTCTGCAGAACTGGGGACGGGTGTTTAAGATGCTTTAGATCCATCAGAGGCAGCTGAAATGCATATTGAATACACGGTATTCAGGCACACTGCTTCATTTTTTTCTTGGCTACTCTTTTAAATCGTAGTCTCTGTAACGCACCATTTCATTCACATCCACGTATTCACAAAGTTACTTTGCAGAGACCTTTGAGAATGGCTGCTCCCCACTGGAACACATCAGCACTAATTCCCAAGCAAGCCTAGGTGTTCGAAGCATTTTCATTATTATTCATCAATCACTACCCATCATTTATCTTCTTTAAAAATGTTTTCCTTATTTATTCAGGGAAAGAAAAAAAAAATAATGTGAGTGGTGACACCTCATAAAACATAAATAATGAACAGCTCTGCAAACCACCCCAGGCAGAAAACGCCGCTTTAGTAGGTCTGTAACACACACACTCAACTGAAGATTGGAATGAATTCTTAAATGCTTTGCAGAGGGGCAAAATCCATGAGCAGGTTTTACAGCAAATAATTTTCCCAGTTTTCTCGAAGTTGGGCATCTCAAAAGGAAGGCTTCCCTCCTATTCACAGCTTCCGCCTGGGTTAGAAATACTGAAACAGCTTCGGTCATAATTTTTCAAGAGTCCACATATTACTCACCAAAAAAAAAATTAAAGGATATTTAGAGAAATGAAAGAACACTGAAAGCAGACCCGAGTTCTTTATCCGTGCCTTACGCGGCAAAGGAATTAACGTCACTGAAAAGATTCATGAGGTACAGAGGGAATTGATGCTGCCCAGACTCCATGTTAGGCAGCACGGGCGTTGAGGATAAGTTGCTACCGACAGGTTCGTAAGAGGTAGAGCTTTAACGGGCAGGCACGTATCAGCCTGAACTGTATCTCGCAAAAACAAACTGGAAGCTTTAATACTGTTTCTTCTCACCAAGGAAGAAAATAGGTTTCATGCTTCAACGAAAGAAATTCAGCAAGACAAGAAAGATGAAATAAAAACCCGTTTCTGATAAATAAGCTGCTAACTGGGCTTTTCAGTCTGGGTTGTGTGTTTCCCCCCCCCACCCCGCATTGGAATTGGATTGCATTTGCAGCCGAGTATCAAACCAAAAAGCAGGAAATTGGTCAAGAACGTGTTTCCCAAAGCTCTTCAACTACAAAGATTCAGTTGGCAGAGGTTTATATTGCAACATGATGTTAACGCTCTTTGAGTAACATTAAAAACCCAGAGAAAAAGGTAGACATACCTGGAAGTCCCTGTAAAATTGTGATAGGGCAATGAAACTATTTACTTTAAAACAGTTCGGCACAACCTGTTCCTAGCGAGTATTTTTCACTGGTGGAGATTTCAGCTGCGATAGCTGTATAGGAATGACACAACCAGAGACGCTAGAAGCTTAAAAGGCTGTTAGGTCACCTAACAGCCTGCCTAAAATCTGATTTAATTTCTTAAAGGGGAATTTCTAATAAAGAGACCAAACCAAATAAATCCCCAACCCCACCCGTAACGCTTGAAGTGGAAAAACTTGAAAATAAGCCTCCTGCACTGGGGCATAGCTACCTGGCTATGGGCACAGGCCAAACACGTCTGCTTGGTACGCAAGGGGAAGGAATCTGCACAAAGCATCTTTACACGCAGCTAAGAACCCGGGAGTCATCTTTGCGGGCAGGCCTGGATGGATTGCCGTTATTTGCAAAGGGGCTCCATGTCGATTTTCTGCAGACCAGCTGCAGTTGTATTGAAGGAGCATGGCATGCATCCGCTTTCCTCTTTAGCAGAAAGCATCCCTGCCCATGCATTATGAGTTCTCAGGGACTGGGAGGATTTCCAAGCTGTCTTAAGGAATGTAGGTGGTCGATATCCCATACACAAAAAGAAAAGGAGTTTAGAAGCCAGGGGTGCATTTGAACACCTCACTTCTGCTCTTAAAAACAGGCGCAAAAATATCAGAAAGCAAACATTTAATTGCTTCTCACTGAAAATCCTTTTTTTTCTTATTAGAGATTTTGATATTGTTCTTACGTCTTTAGAGAGTTAAAAAACCCATCAACACTGACTGAACATCGGGCTAAAAGTCAGAACTAAGTGTAAGTTACCCTCCTTTTGCACTCGATGGGAAGAGGTTGGTACTGCCAGAGGGCAGATGGGGTGGACATCTGCAGCCCACCCGCCCTCCTCACACGCCTGTTTTCTTACACTGGCTGAACTGAGCAGGGTGCGATGAGACAGGACAAACACCCAACACGGCCAGAGTCAGGCTAAGTGACATCCATCTGAAGTTATTCAGCACGTTATTCCGTCGTTCTGCAGTACACAATAGTCTCTTGCATTTAAAACGTTACCGTTGCCGCTCACGACTTGACAACACTAAAATTTCTTAATAGCCAGCGCGCCAAGACTGCAGAGAGGTGTCCATTTTTCACTCTGCCTCTCCAGCAAAACCAACCTGTTAACAGCACGCAACGTACATTTTGGTAGGTTGTGCTCGTAATACGCTCTAGAAAGCAAAGCTTCAGACTCTGGAAAGTCAGCGTCGTAAATACTATTCCTTCACTTCCCCCTAATTATCAGGAGCTCAAAACAGCCTAAAAGGCAGAGCAAAGATAGACTCACAAGCTGCTTATAATTCTGCAGGCATTCCCTTGCAGTTCAACATAGATAACAGCAGATGGACACAACAATTACAGAGGCTCACTAACATATATAAATTCTCACTGAAGAAGGTTTTTTCAATAATTTCCAAGTACTCCATGTCTAAATGTATGTAGTTCTGTTGCAACAGAGAGTTATGGCTAGTCCAAAGCCATATGTACACAAACCCAAATGGTAGAACCTTCTGCTTACTTCCTATATCATTTTTTTTTCCTGCATGAGGTAGGTGGATATGTACGAAATTCAGCAGCTTTTCCAAATTTCCACCTGCACGTAGATGTTTTCTACCCACCATTCCCCCACTGAGAGGCTTGGCAGTGACAAGCAATGGACACCTTTTTGTTCTCATTAAAGGAAACCCCCAAACCTTTTCAGTCTTTTCACGTTTTTGCCTAAACACCTGTTACCTCACACAGCTGCCCGAGAAAGCGTTTTGCTCTGTGTTAACCCTTCTGTACAAAGAAGGCATATTAAATACTACAGGTGAAGACAGAATCCCTGAATAGCTGAGGTGGGAGGAGACCTCTGGACATCATCTCAGCTCAACCCTCCTCAGCTCCCCCAGCCCAGTGCAGGGGGAACCACCACAGCTTGCTCAGGCCTTCCTTAACTTATGCTTTACATGCTAAGGCTTGCAGACACCAAGAACCTGTGCATCACTTAATTATTGTTCCTCTGAGACGGTTAAGAAAGGCAGAGTCACAGCTGCCAGACTTCAATCAATATTTATGGTATTTATGAAGGCGTTTGTGCTTTCACTGGAAAATTTCTAGGGGGTCACAAATCAAGAAAGCTTTCAGTCCTCTGATGCAGGCAGATCTTTACGAAGCATTGTCAAGCAGAAGCTGCCTTGCCTGCAGTTTTCCAATTACTTGAGTAAGAAAAAGAACAAGTCACAACATATCATGTGCTCGTTACTACAGCATGGGCTACAGCAGAGAAAGTGGCCGCGAACTGCCCATCCAGCGTTTATCCCACAAGTGAAAACGCAATGACTCCCTGGGAAGCACATTAGGGTAAAGACTTTGCTTCCCTCCATTTCAGAAGTAGACAAAAATCACAGGCACGCTCCACTGCTACCACGAAGCAACGGGGCATTTTAAGCAATTTGGGCAATCTGCATCTCTTATCTAGATTGCGACGCTCCGATTCTAGCTCAGCCCATAAGCTATCCAGGAAAAAATATTGATATTTTATTAGAAAGTGAAGACAACATGTGCAGTATTCTACACACAACTCATTTCATCACCTTTCTTAGTGGCCTCCTATATATACACACACACGCGCAGAGCAGAAACCCATAAGAACACATCATAGAAGTTTGATTTCTGTTATCATCAGTGTCTCTGCAAAAGAAAGACCTGCGCTAACAAGCGTCTGCACTTCTGGATAATTAGTAATATTTCCCAGACCTTTTTGCTACAATGCATGCTAACAGAGGGTTACTGGAACCCGTTACTGTCGAACTCCCTGTGTCTATTCCAGGAAATTAAATGTCTCCAGGCACGGGAACTTAATTGCCCATATGGTTAGCGCTCGGCACAGTCCCTGGCTCAGCTCTATCCTAGGCCAACTACCGCTTTTCCAAAAAATTTCCAGGCATAATCATGGAGCTTGCCCCAGCCAAGGCCTGTTCCCAACATGCAGCTTGCATGAAGCAGTCGGATCGTGCAGGCCACAGAGTTTCACAGCACGGATGTGTGCTGTTCCACACCGCCTNTGGCTCAGCTCTATCCTAGGCCAACTACCGCTTTTCCAAAAAATTTCCAGGCATAATCATGGAGCTTGCCCCAGCCAAGGCCTGTTCCCAACATGCAGCTTGCATGAAGCAGTCGGATCGTGCAGGCCACAGAGTTTCACAGCACGGATGTATGCTGCTCCACACCGCCTGGCCAAACACCAGGACCAGAGGGCTGGTTTCAAACGTTTGGTTTACCAGTTAGGCATGACATGGACTTCTGACAATTTAGGTCTATAATCTAGTTGTGCAGGTTGGGGTGAGAGATGCCTCCTCCAGGCCTTCCAAGTTGTCCGGCGCTGTTAAAAGTGGATCTCCTACGGAAATTTCAACTGGCAGTTTAGCTTTGTGGCATAAACAGCTCCATGGGTCTGCGACAGAAGAGGCAGACCCATGGAGAAGCAGCAGACCAAGTGAACAGCAGGTCAGATTAAAACAGTGTTATTTCTGAAACACTCACAGCCAGTGCGGTCCTAAATTCCCCAAGTGTCACAAAGATATAGTCATCACTAGCATAACACCTAGGCCAACTGATGACTTACCTACCTGGAGCAACCTCTTGCCCATTTTTCCACAGAAACACTTACAAGTCTTTGACTTGTCTTCAAAAAAATCAACTCAAGTACACATTATTAAAATACATTCCTTGAACTAAATGGCTATCTGGGTGGTAATTATAACGTTCCTCTCCCAATGCAAAGGAGGAATCCCTTGGACAACAGCATGGGTGATGTTTTGGAACTGACACTTCAAAAAAGTTATGCTCATAGATAGAAGTCCCAGTAGAACCTATTTTTATTCTAGTCTTGTAATAAGATATGCTAAAAGTCTCCATTTTAGTTTATTCCCTTCAAAATCTCCAACAATCAATTTGCATTTCTTAGCTGAAAAGCAACTCTCTGTAAATGATCTAAAATTATCTTTTCAAAAGATGGTGAAAAAACTGATTATGCTCTTCTATTACGGATAGAGAAACTGGTGCAAATACAAGCGACTACCCAAATTTTTAAAAATTTTGTGTAATAAGGAGCTCCTCTATTTTTCTTTGTTTACCGTGAAAACTAGCAGACAGGAGAGAGAACTTCTACTTCACATTTGGAAGAAACAGTGAAGAAAGCCACCTTCAACTGGAATTGCAAAGCTAATTTAGGGAGGCAGTCAAAACCAAACCCCCTCCCTCCTCACCAGGGATTTGTGAAAGCTTTGGGGCTCCCCTGTCTGTATAAAAATGCCAATATATGTAACCGGTTTATTTTCTGAAGGCTTGAAAAACTATTTTAATCAGCAAACAGTCCGCAAAGAAACTCAGGGCAGTGGAAGGGCCTCCATTCAGAGGGATTTATATTTCATGACTTGATTCTATGCAGCGCAGATACAGCCTCAGGGGTGTGAGCTTGAACCTACTCGTTAAAGCTGAAGTGCTTGCTGACCCTGATTTTTAATCTAGGGTATGTCTACACCAGTTTTAAGCTTCGATTCTGAGTCGCCTTGTGTTTTGAACTCAGACTGCTGGCTGTCTCCGTCAGTCACTTACCTCATTTCTCTGAATCTAGTTAAAACACTAGGAGTGCAACAAAGCAGGTGAATCATTATAACTCAAAATCTAATTCTTCCCAAATAATAAATACTGTTTAGGAACTATGTGATACACCCGAGAAGGTAAGATGCAATCAGGAGAGGCAGAATAATGTTCCATCTTCTCTTTACATAGAAGATGTACCACTTAAATAACATGTCCTGCATGTCCTCTTCCTGCTGCAGAGGGTAGGGATACTTGAAAATAAAGCATGAGGTCAGCATAGCTCTGCCAGAGTGCTCATGGAACTGGAAAGAAGACTCAGAAAATTCTTTGGCAAACAGGTAGGATCCAGATGGCAACAGACCGAGTGCTGTTTCTGCAGCTGGACAGGACAGAGATCGACACGGAGGAAGGATGAGTTTCCATTCACCAGCATTCTTCCAAAGACCCTGTTGGGAGGCACCGTAGGAAGCAAGGATTCTGGATGACTACAGGAAACAATGTGGAAGGTCGCTACTTGGCCGTGTTGAGGTTCATCACCCGGAGTCCATGCAGACTAATCACATCAGTCAAGCACCCAGGAGAAAGGATTGCAGGGCAAGCCATGAGCGTGGTGTCTGGCAAGTCCTTTGAATCATTGGCAAAGCCCTGCTGCTCCTGCTCGGATCCTCCCGTCTACTCCCAGCACGTGGCTGCAGACCTACCGAGCACTTGGCCATTGGCAGTGTTGGAATACATTCCTCAAAACACACCAGTGTTTTGGGAGTCACTTCCTCGGAGTCAATCAGGCAGTCCAGCCCAAGTCCTCACAGGCAGCATTTGAGCTTCCCGTGTCTAGAAGCCAAGCTGAACCCTGCTCAGACTCCCCCGGTGCTCTTACACTGATTTCCAATGTCTGTGCGTTTCAGAGAATTATTTTACACTTGTTCTTTGTTGATATTATTTTAGGGTTGAAATTCTGTCTGGGACATAAAATAGACTGGGAAGTTGGTAACTTGAGCATCACGTCAGGTGAGATCTCAAAAATGTACCAGTCTGGAGTAACAGGATGGCAGCACTGGTATAGCCCAGCTCGGGTCCGTTCCCGTGCTGAAGTGTGCCGAGAGCTCTTCTCAGCTTCCTCCGTGTCACGTAGCAGCAATGGTACAAGTTATGAGCTACACAACGAGCTACAACGAGTATCTTGGTTGAGTAGCTCCCAAAGTGAGCTGAAGTTTGGACTTGTGGGAAGTTTCACAGGAGCTTCTGATGAAGTACATGGCATCCACCAGCAGCAGATGCCCAGAAATGGCAGAATTCCACTGCTGAGTTCTTTTCCAAGGCACTATTTCTATTAAACTGCTGCCAGTAAGAGGAGGGGATTTCAGCAGTCTAATTATCATTAGCTTTCTGTCAGATGGTTCATTAGCCTTCCTCCAAACATGCAAACATAACAAATCATTCTGATTCAAAGGTCTCTCCTTTAAGTCTCAGACAGTTTACCATAACTATTTGGAAAAGAATATCTATTTTTAAAAACATAAGTACTTTCATTTCTCTGAGGAAAAATAGCAGTTACAGAACTAAGTAATTACTTAGAAGCACTTTTATCCCTTCTAATGAATGGAAAATTGTGCAGCTTCTGTTTCTACATCTAAATTACCTTAAAACTTGTGTCTGGATTTAAACAATTAGGAATCAGTGCATTTCCTCTACATTTGTGGATTGCATTAAATAAATTAGGAACACTTTAGAAAGGGTAATTGCCATTCTCAGTAATTAACAGCATTTCCAAAGTAACTATCTTGCAGTTCCCCTTGTTATTCCCAGATAATCAGACCCTTATGCCTAAGTTCCACCCAGCTCATCTACCCTGAAGTTACCAGGGGATACAAGCAGCTATGAAGCAAATGCAGAAGAAAGTTCCGCAATGTTTGCAGAAAAGCCCTTCCAGCCAGCAGTAAGGAGGAGGAGATTTAAAATAAACTCCTAATGGGATATGAGTTCTCATTTTCAAATTAAGCATTTCTCTTTCTGCAAAGGCCTCTGATGTAGCAGATCAGGCTGAGCAGACGAGCCCCAGCAGCGGCTCTGCTAGGATAGGAGTCTCACATGTGTTTGTTGCCAAAGCGAAGGCTCAGGTTTACATCATCTTAGGCCACAGGGCTTCAGAATGTCTCCCCCAGCTCCCTACTCCCATCAATCAGTCTATCAGTCTCACCTGCACTGGTGAGTATTATGGTACTTCATTTCACTCAAGGTATTTCCATCTGGACCCAGGTCTTTCTTCAGAGCTGTGGGTGCTTCTTGCTATGTATGGACGCAGCTAGCTCAGACCACGTGTAGAGAAACCAACCTGGAAATGCATTCTTTCCTGGAGTCCACAGTTTCCATTGCAACTGGTTTTCGAATGGAAAGGGCGCATGCACACACCCATGTACACAGTACACCTCATGAGTAGTTACTGTAGGCCAACAGCTAGGTCCCAGATTCTGTTCTCAGCTGTCAGATGACATTCAGCAAATAGCTTTGTCTAGGTGTTGCTTGTCTTTATAGCAGGAGTAGATACAATTACTCTCTGCTGGAAAGTACATGGAGGTCTATGGTTGAAAAGTGTAAGAGCTAAATGATTATTTGATGTATTCATACTTTGATGTTGCTTCCAGCATCCTGTGAACGACAATTGTCTTTAAAAGACTATTATTTTTGTATTGTGACAGTCTTTGGGCTGTAAACATTCAGCATGTGCAACACGGGCTCAGTGGGAGCAAGAAATGCCATAGGGAAAATATAACACACGAATTTTAAAAAAAGGGAGTAAAACTTCACACAGAGTTTGTATGAGCAAATGACAGACTGTCTCCTCTGCATGAGCATAGTCCAATTCACAGATGCTTAGAGAAAAACAACCACTAAAGCTTATTGCCATCAATTAAATGTAAATATAATCTCATATTTTGCTTTATAATTCCAGCAGAGCCCGTGTCCATTACGTTGGCAAATGGAGCTCTCTACCTATACAAATCAACTCACATAGGGAGAAAAAGAGTTTCAGTAGTAAGCTTACTCTTATAAATTAGGTAGAGATGTCTTCAAATTGTCTTAATTATTCAGCTCTGTGGCTATAATTGATCACGATGCTCTACTGTTCATTCCCATCTGCCCCAAAATGAAGCATCCATTAGAATAACATGCATCTCATTTACTGAACTCCTTTTCTAACTTCAGCACATAAAAGGCAAAACAGGTAATAACTACAAGTAGAATATAAAGATTTACCTCTGAGAATAATAGGGCCAAAGAGCAAGGCTCCTCGTGTTGTTGTTTGGAAGGCAAGTGAGTATAAATATGCCCGCGCTGCGTGACACCTACATAAAATTCATCATTAATAGCAATAATTCTAATGTCTAAGAGAGCATAGAAAACAGTAGTATTTTGTGCTGTGGAAAATAAGCAACCTGCAAAATTCAGTTGGTTCTCATTTCACATAACTTACGAAACTAATAGCTTTCTGTGCTAGCACTGTTTGAGAGCCCGCTTTCTATTTTGAGCTATTCTTGGGCAACCTGACCTAGTGAAAGATGTCCCTGCCCATGACGGGGGTTGGACTAGCCGATCTGCAAAGGTCCCTTCCAACTCAAACCATTCTGCGATTGAATAAAACCGTGACGCTTCTCATTCAGATGACTAGTTACCACTGGATTGCTTTGCTACAACCTGTCGATGTGTCTGATCTCATACGATGATAGTCCTTCCACCATTCCACAAAGGCCATTCCTGGCTCCAAAAGGAATTGGTGAGAGGAGGAAGACATCTTGGAGTTTTGGGCTCTCCGACCTGCTGATCTAATTCTAACGCAAATATGAGTATATTTATCTTCCTGCGTTATTTCAGCTAAGTCACTTTCAAAATCATAGGCAAAGGGTTATTTTTTTTTCAGTCATCTGTAACACAAAATAAAAGAAATTCAAGAACACTAGCTTTAGAAAAACTTTGCAAAGTAAGAATCATAGAATGGTAGGGGTCGGAAGGGACCTCTAGAGATCATCTAGTCCAAGAAAAAATGCATTAAGATGAGCAATGTATTCCTGTTTATCCTGCGATGCCCAGGATACCTCGAACTGCCTGCAAAACCACCACTAAAAAAATTGATGAATAAACACACTGTACACTTCTCTACATCCCCTGGCTGGAACATGGTCTTAAGGTTCTTATTACATTGGAGATGATTTTTGACTCTGTATTTCCATCCAGCAATAGTTATGCATGGAAAAAAGGCCATAGTCACAAAAAAAAGTCTCCCCTTCTAAATATTGAAGTGTTTTTATATACCTCTCCTTATATTTTAGGACTTTGTCTTCGGTTCAGAACGGTGAATTCTACTAGCTTTGCGCAAACCAAGTGCAAAGCACAAAACTGTCAAAAACCTGTATTATAATGTGACAAGGCCAGAAGAGGATTAGCATAATTAGCAATGGTAGCTAATTATTTTCTTTACCAAAGTAGCACTGTTTACTTGCCACAGAGCACATAGTGGCAGGCCGGAGCTGTGAAATTATAAACGGCACAGAAGAATTTCTTTATGGGAGTGCATGTTTGCAGCTAGAATGAAGGAATGCTCCGTGTGGCGCCAAGACCTATTCTATAGCGAATCCCTTTGAAAACGCACAGTCAGTAACACAGAATGGAAACCAAGAGGTTTTTCCACACAGGAGAAAATGCTGATTTATTGATTTTTTTCCTGCTGTTATGGAGGCAGAGGTGGAGCTGGGATGGATTCTGCAGAGACCCCAAAGGGCTGCAGCTCTGCTTGTGGGAAACGCTCCGGGAACATCTCGGGGGAGGTCATAAAGAGCACTGACAGAGCAGGCTTTGTTCAGCGAACTGGCACGGGGCAGCCAGCGGGGTTTATTACGAATTAAATGACATTTCAGCATAGTCAAACGTTACCATTAACCCTGCCTGATGCCCGAAGGTGAAAGCCTGCATGAAACAATTCTACCCTGAAGGGCTGGTGTGGGGAGGCTGCTTAGGTGAAGCCAGAAGGACGTCCTGCTCTTTCGGTGGCGGGGATGACTCCACGCAGAGCTGCAGGGGCCATCCTGGGAGGGAGCCTGCTGACACTCCTGTGCTGCATAAACTACTTTCCGAGACTTCAGGCAGAAGTTCAAGCTGGTATCATCTTAAAAATTTTAGTAGGCACCTGCAGTTACCGGAGATGACGCTTATTTCCTATTGGTAACAAGTGTCTGGAAGTTAAATATTATTAAACAGCAAAATATTTAGGCAGAGGAATATTGAGATTTATTCTCTTCAATTGAACATTAAATACTGAGAAGGCAAGTCCCTCATGGTGTACTCTTACCGAAATCCATTTTTCTATTCAAAAACCACTTACACAGAAAAATCATCACACAATCTTAGAGGTACCCAGAAGAGAGACTATCTTTCTATAGACACAATGAATTTTAGGAGAAGGAAAAAAATTATCCCGTAATATCACAGTGAAACAAACCCATCTGTTTGCCAGCTGAATGCTGCTAGCTAAACTCCAAGCACGGGCTCCTGACATGGAAAACCTGGGCACCTTGCGCAGCCAACCATGACCTTAATGTGCACAGCCCAAAAGACCGAGAGTAAGCATTATAGATCACAGCTGTCTTGCTTTTAATCCAACCCAAGCCATCATAGCTACGCTGCTCTGGGTAGTATTTTTCCTTTGACAACTCCTTTGGGTTTTTTGCCCTATCTATGCCCCCAAATGTCTTTCTGATGAAGTGTTCTTTACCTGATGTGACTTCCTGCTTTGGTATTCCATTATCCATCATAATTAATGAAGGTAGGGTTCCTTCTACACGTGTCTGCTCGATTGGCTAAATTTTTTGTCATTTTCCTTGCGAAACTCCAGTTCCTATTCCATGAACATTGCAACAGCTAATGTGCCATCTGCTCAGTATTCAGCTGTTGAATGATTAACATAAGAAATT
This sequence comes from Steatornis caripensis, assembly GCA_013398225.1. Classification (NCBI taxonomy): domain Eukaryota; kingdom Metazoa; phylum Chordata; class Aves; order Caprimulgiformes; family Steatornithidae; genus Steatornis; species Steatornis caripensis. Next base: position 171,285 of record VZSC01009278.1, on the reverse strand, counting down.
AAGGGCAACTTATTTTATTACAATAACATGAGGGCACCTAGGAAAGCAATGGAGTAAGGCATGCAGGTAAGCTTATAAGGAGAGCTTTTCCTAAATAAGTAAATTATTCATTCTTCTTGTCCACTTTTACTGTTATCCTGCCCAACTACTTATCTTCCCCAACTCCAATCCACAGCCTACATGAAAAAAAAACCTCAGCGCATGCAATGTAAGTCACAAGGTGCAAGGATAAATACAGTGTCCATTACCAGTCCTCTTGGAACTAGAGGCCGTCTAACCATTATCAAAACCAATATGAACATAGTCAGATATTCAAATGAAGCGAGAATAAGGAAAGGCAAATTTACCTGATATGTTAACTCTTACAGACCCTGAATCCAAAACTCCAATTATTCACACTAACGCCTAATTTTCTACTAGTACGTTGTCTTTAGTCGTTTGAGATGTTTGCTTTTTCTGAATGTGTTTTCTGATACTGAGGAGGCTCTGCCGTTCTGCACAAGAATATGGTTTGGCTGGCTTAACAGAGCGCTAACAAACCACTGCATAGTTGCTCCTAGCATAAAGTTCACCTGTCACTACTGTGTGCAAGAATTCCACAGAAACCCTTCAGCAGCAGGAAGTTGCCCAGTCTTGAGCTTGTCCCATCTAGTATGAAGAGAAATTAATCAGTAGATCAGAGACCTTGAAAATTAACTTGTTACAAAGTTAATATCCTGCAAAGACAATGTTTTCTACTCATTCGGAGCTGTATTTAATAAAAAAACACAACAAAAGACTTCTGACCACTGAGACCACATCTTGGTCTTTAAATCCTTCTTAAACGGCAGCCAAATCAACCCAACAATTCAATTCCCACTTTTGATACATCCCCTCATGTTCACTGCCATAAGAAAAATCACAGCAGTTCCGATGTAAAACACAGCCTATTCCTGAGAAACAGGCATCATCAAGATGTTTTCCTTTGTTTATTTGTCCCAGATCAAAGAATGGAAACAACTGCAGAGACATTTTAAGTCCATCTGCAGAACTTTCCGCTTTAGAAGGCTGGCAGAGCCCTGCAGCTGGCGCAGGTATGATGGCTGGGTCTGTAGCTAGAAGGGTTTATAGGATGACTGAAATCAGGGAGGCGCTTCAGGGAACAGCTAGATTTCTGAGTAACTTCAATAAGGAGATATCCTCTTGGGGACCTCCACGCTGAAAGACTGCACGGGTTTCTTCACCAAACATTCACCCCCGAGCTCAAGACAAAACCCAGAGCATACAGCTTATTCCTTTGACACAGCAGAGCCACTTTTTCACATTGTCATTTTTCAGCCTTAGAGAGATCAGAGCGACACGTTCCTAGGCATCGGCTGAGCAAAAACTTGAAGAAGCAGAAGTACCTGACACGAAATTGAGCCTGTGTAACTTCAGAGGCTGCTGGCACCGCTGAACGTGACAACATTGGCATCAGGACTTAGGGAAACGTTCTGTTTCAGTGCCAGCTTTCCCCCCCCCGCGTATACTCTTGCTGCAAGAAGATCTACAGTGCGTGTTCCATACACACCTCAACGTATTTTACTCTTAACGTTGAAAAATGTTTTCAGGTATTTTTAGCATTGCATTGCTGCCTTTCCTTCTTGGGAAGGGATAATACACAGGCTTTAACAACCAGTGTGGAAGAGATCCAGAGACAGCAGTAATTCTTGGGGTTCAGGTGACATTTGTGAACCTCTTGAGCTCAGCTGCTCTCATGGTTTATGAGACATGCAGAACCACTTGAGGGAATTAATAACCCACTACCTGTCTGGAATGAAAAATTTCCTTTCTTCAATCTAAATATAACATCTGCCCATCTCTCCTTTCTACCTCTTCTAATCACTTTTCCTTCTGTGTGACTGGGGGGGCTGGATGAGGGATTTTTTTTCAATTTTAATCAGGAGAAGAGGAATCATGGAGCACTTGAAAATTAATCCTAATAACAATCCAATTATGAGCTCTTGAGTTCTGTTTTAGAATGAAATTCAAGATTATTGACTGACATTGGGTAGACATAAAGTGCTCGACTCCATGTAGAGATCTAGTTGGAATACCCATAGAAATCAGTATATCTTTCAAAAATGGGTGCAGAATCTGACCATCTGTCAGAAGGGCAACCATTAAGACACTGATTAACCCTTCCAGCTTTGTTTGACGTGTTTCAAACTGTGGCAGACCTGCATCTGGAGTGATGATGCGAGAAGCCAGCTAGGAAGCCAGCACCCGTTCCCTTGATGTGCATCACGCCTGTCACCTGGGACCTCAGGGACTGTTTTTCTAAGGAGCTAAAGCAGACGGTTCAGCCACATCTAACATTCATTAGTAAATATTTCCATAAGGTCGTAAACACACACGAGCATCCCCAAACAGATAAACAAGCGTATCTTAGACTTGACCAGACACATTCCAGATGATTAATCGGAATTAACCAGAAATCACAAGCAGCTCTCAGACCAATATTGCTGTCACCACAGTACTAAAAAGCTTCATTGGGGCTAATGATTTTGACAAACCCCCATTTAGGGCAAGTTATTTGGAGTAACTTTTAAAAACTGCATCTCCACACTCTTCAGGCGAGACATTCAGGTTATATTCCTTACACAGGAACGGAGGCTGCCAAGAGAAGGCTAGAAATGAGTCCATTTATTCACATTAATGAGCAGGAATTGTCTCCTGGAGCTGTTGCTAGACAATGTGGCAAAAAAGCTTGTTCGTAGCAGTCTAGCCTTACTGCGACCTCTCAAAGTCCTTGTTTTCTTAGAAATCTTCACTTGAACATACTCTGAGCTTTCTGGAAAGCTCAGTCTACAGTGGCTGAAAACTCTAATAGAGCGGATGGTTTTTAGCAGCTTGTACCCAATTGCCGGTAAACCCTACGCAAAGTTACATTGCGTATTCCTCCTCTTCACTTAAACACATATTTAAAATACCTGAGGGAGGTCAATTGGTCAAATATTTGCAATCTTCAGCTGAAGTAGTAGCAAGTCACATGCCCTCCTAACAGCAGTGGGAAGCAAGGTATATTGCAACAGGGAGCAACCCGAGGAGCATCACTAGCATTCCTTGACATTTAACACGGGTCACCAATGAAGAAGCCACTTGCACGTCTCCCTGGGAAGTCAGCACCATCATTCCCATTTGTGGGAGGGTATACATGACCAGTGTGAGCAATTTCTGTAAGGGATTCCTGAGGGGGAATTTGTAGGGTAAAAACCTGGCAGAAGTCGCCAACAGTCTTTGCATCCCTGGTGGGTACATGCAATAATTCTGCCTGAACACATGAGAACAATCCTGTTGAAAGGCAAAGGGACAGACTGAGTAAACACAACCAGATTTCACTCTTCCAAGGCAATGAACCAGGAGGTTTTACCATATGGTTGCGTGATGCAATGCTGGGCATGATCTGTCCTCGTCCAAAGTTAAGAGGGCACCTATGCTTGGCATGCACCATCAGACTCATATCCTCTTAAGAAGTGCAGGTAGCATAGTCCAAATCCTTAACAGGTGTGCTCAGGTGTCAAGGCATTCTGGACATTTCTAGTAAAAACATTCATCATAAGATTGATTTCAAAGCAGTGAGAATCACTAATGCTTATCCCAGCTCCCAAACTGTCTATTTTTCTTTTAGAATTGGTTGCTAAAGCTGCTGCTCGGCTCTAGGCACCGAAACCAATGAATCAAATATAATGAGTCTGACATGTCACCTAGCAAAACACTGGGAAGCTTTAGCAAAAACACCCCTGGTTCCATGCCATTGCCTCCCTTAGACTCAGAGTTCGAGTTTTATTGTTTTGTTGCTATAGACTTCCCAGATGAATAGCCACATTGCTTCCAATAAATGCCTTTCTTCATACCTTTCTCATCCCCACAGCACTTTCTGACACCGAAGATACTCCAAGGGTACATTAAGAGCTAGCAGAAGCTTTTGGAAACAGGATTAGTTCATTATACTTACTATAGGTATGGGTGTGAGTACATGACTATGTCTGTATTGACTACATGTAAATAAGTTAAAAATGAACGAAGCAAAGCATGAGCGACTGTCATGCATCTGAAAGTCTGCTCTGCAGATTCTGCCACATGAAAACACAACTTTTCTCTGCCCGGTGGAGACGGCTCACGTGGTCGCTGGAGAACCCTACCCTTCCAGGCTCCTAGGTCACACACCGTTTCTCTGGACACCCTCTGTTTGAGCCGTCCAGCTGCATCCTCCCTTAGGAGCATGGGCAAACACAATCTTTTAAAGCAGAGGAACCTGCTGAAAGTTTGAACAGGAATCAGCTCAAAACCAAGAATCAGCCCAGGCCAGAATCAGAAAGGCTTGGAGTGTCTTAGACCAAACTATTGACTACTACCTTGGCTGTCACAGGAATCTGATGCCTTCTGTTAAGGTGTTGACTCAGACATCATCAAAAGTATTTCATGCCTCTGCTCTAAACTAGGTGGAAGCCTCAATTATTTTTCCCCTTTCAGCTTTAGATTAATTAGAACTTCTAATTCAAATAAAAACCAAATGGTGCAAGCTATTCTTAGGCTGCTGCACCCTCTTTGGAAGAGAAGCATCTCATTTATTTGCAATGCACTTTGAGCCTGAAAACTGGATCATTTTCACCAGAAAAAAACATGTTCTAAATGTTTCCTGTTTCTTAAGCAAATGCATCAGGCACTAACCTATTCTGCCATAGCAATACTTATACCAATAAGGAAATTGTATTGGCCTTAAGTGTCACGAAAGATACATGCTAATAACATCCCTCGCATTGCGTGAGCCCAACATTACCTGCCGTGTGCTGGTGAGAACGTTGGTTTACCTGCTTAGCCACTATCCCAGGACTCAAGGGCTCAAGGAGAGCAGCCATCTCCTTTGCCATCTATCATCTCCTCTATTATCTTCATTAAAGCGCATACTTGCTCTGTTAAGTGCAAACATTGAACATATCAAAGCCCATATTTTGCTTGTATACCCATTCAGGTTTTATTTCGTGTTGGAATAGTATCAAGTCCTGGTAGAAGCACGTCCTTCCCCGTCTTATCCTTTCCAGATTCAGTAGCTTTCCTCCGTACTAGCTTTTTTCTTTGAGCAGAGTACTGCTTTTGGTATTTCTTTGTTCCACTTCAGGACTAAAGGGCAGGAGCTCAGCCAGACTCTGTTCTTAGATTTATTTTTCTGTGGGAAGAGATAGCTTTTTATCAGCTCCTGATCACGCAGGCTATATCGTTTCCTGGGTTTCATTAGCAACTGCATATCCAGAGAGACCAGGGATGAAGACTGGAAATGTTCAATGGACACAATCACTCCGCCGCCCTGCTCCACCACTGCGCTCTAGAAGTAGTTTCCCAAACGCACACATCTAAAAATCTCAGTTGAAAGAGTTTGGCAGAGCACAAAACCACAAGTCAGAGCCTGGTTTTTGTTTTTCCACCATCTCGCTAACACCCCTTCACAATCACCAGGTGTCATTGCATCCTCGAACGTTTTAAGTATGGCTAAAACAAGGGTATACTGCTATTATTACTGAAGTATTGGGTACACAGCCAAGTTAACTGGGGTAAAAACACAAGCAGAGTTGACCAAAATGCCTCAGCCGCTTCTGGAAGCAGAACTGTGACTGTGCCACTGCCCCAGCTCCTGCCTTTGGAGGACAGAAGTGGCTCCTCCGCGGCACAAACTATCTGCGGCGCTGAACTCCCAAGTACGTGTTCTGCCATGAGACACGGGAGGAGATACTGAGAAGAATCACACTGCAACCAAGAAAATAATTACCTTCATTATCAGTGGATTAAAGCACCTTGCTAATAATAGAAGCAATTATAAGTATGTTGCTTCTGCAAGCTTGCTAAAGAGCTCTTTATTCCTGTTAGTGTGGAGGACTGTACATCAGTCACATTCAATTTGCTACCAATTTCAGAATAAAAGAATAGTTAGTTTGGTTATATTTAACTAATTAAGATTTATTCAAGAGGCTAAACCCCAGCATATGGCATACGTTACTCAGTATTTAGCATGCATAATCATCGCGTTCCTCTGTAGCTCCTTGCGGCATCCCAGGAAAGACAAAGTAAATAGGAAAGTATCAACAGCCTGTTTACACGCAAATAGCTGTGGTTAGCTTCACTAATTAACAGCAATAGTAGCAAATAACAGAATATCTGGAATCTGGTCACAGTTAAGGCTGGCAACGTCTTACCCCTTCTAAGCCTCTCTGCCCTCAGACAGCCCACTGGCGATTCGTATCTTGGCTGCCGAGCATCCCCAGGGCAGGGCAGATCTCCGGCTGCAGGCTGAGATTGCCCCAGCTGCCAGGGTTAACCCCTCTCTTTGGGCTGTTAAATCACCCAAAGTTGAGCAGCTCGGGCTGGAGGAGCTGTGCTGGAATATCAGCTTTTTATTCACAGGGTGTCCTGTGGAGCAGAAGATTTGGGTTCAGTGCGGAGAAAACATTTGAACCTCCACCTGCCTCATTCTCTGCACCACACGTGGGTACAGCTTGTAGGGAAGTGCTCCTGTTTTCAAGCTATTTTATGTCCTTTTTCCTAAATTGATACATTCCTCCAAAAAGGAGCTTTTTTTTAAATCTGTAGTCATCTTGTAACCACAACCATTTTGACGCAAAGCTCCGCAAGGTGCTCACAGTGAACAGGCTACGGGAGCACGCGCGACGGACCAGCAGCAAGAACCAGGCTTCGATGGAAATACCCACTTAAACACCAAGTGTATTCCTTTGGACAGCAATACACAGGTTCAGTGCCGTATGAAGGGATGCTACGCTAAGGGAAGAAATAGCTAGAACTTGGCTTTTTACTTCGTTGTATGTCTAACTGCACACAAGAAAGGCACACTGATACTTCCAGCAGCCACGGAGCTTAAAAATCAATTTGCTCACTCGTCCAGGTGCTTTCACTCACGCGCTGCACTACCACTTGTGCAAGAAACAAGTAAAGGAAAGCAAAGGGAAAATGAGGTAAAGGTTTAGAGCCTGGAGAACGCAATGAGAAAAATCAAGGAACTGGAACGTGAAGTTGTGATCCGAATTGTGTGTTTTCAGAAAAGCTGAGCAAGCCTGAGGGGCAGTCAAAGCCTGAATAGGCTGGTACAGCTTCTTGCAGTGTTGTTTATTTGTAGATCATTTTTCCCCCAAACATGAAATGCCTCTTGCTAGCTTTGATTGCCTTTTGATCAAGAAACACCACCGGATACCAGCTATAGCACTGGGTAGAACATGGGGGGGGGTTTCAAGCTATGATACAGGAGGAAAAAGGATTTTTAGCGACTCTAATGAAAGCAAAACAAAGCTAACACACCCTCCTCAGCTAACTCCCACACCTAATGCCTGTACAGTCAGCAAGCACAAACACAGTTTCATACCAAAGGGCTCTAAGGCAGAGATTTTCCAGCAGGGAAAAGTCAGAGGGAATACCCCTGCCAGACGGGCATGCCCCACAGCTGGGACAGAAACAGCTCCACAGCCATACAGCACCCGAACCCATGTGGCACAAGTTGGGAGTCACACCAATGGTTTTTCCAGTGAAGAGTTCTTCTGATGTGCTAATAAACCCAGATCAATGCTTTTCTTACACGCCGGTCTCCTCTATGCCAGCTCAAAATCTGCATCGCAGGCTGTTCAGCAAAGTTTGGGTGGGGTTTGTTATTAGGTTTTGGGAAGTGTAAATTCTGTTGCAAGCGCAACGACATATAAACATTTTCTCCACCTACCGCATCCGAACCCACGTTAGCGCTTTCACGTTTGACATGAGCCTCGCACACGTCGGCCTGAACCAGAGTTCCATAGACCCTTTACGCCCAGCACCCACCCTCCGCACAGCCAAGAGGCAGTCCCCAACACCCCGAAGGCGCACGCAGCTCATGCTTTCTCGGAGGAACACCGGTGCAGAGTATCGGACGCGTACTTTCAATCCAATAGCCTCGTTACTCAGCCAAGAGCGATTCAACCCCTCAGACGCCAATTTCAACATTCATTCGCCATCATTATGGATGGCGCACTACGTCGATTAGCCCAGCCCCACAACAGCAGCATTGCCTTCGGGAGGAAGCAGAGTCAGGCTGGTCATTAGTAAACAATTTTACTTTATCTTTCTGCTTGGTTAATCATGAGTTCCACATAGAGGTAGCCTCACTTATGGTCACTTTCAAAGCTTCATTTTTTTTTTTCGTGAGCCATAGTATTTCTTTACACAGGCTAAACTGGAGGAGGCAGCCAGCTTCCTTCGATAGCCCATGAAGTCTGAAGCGACCCCCGAGCTCCCCACTCCGTGCTCAATGAACATGTTGTGCACGTCTAGCAGTACCATCTATATTCATTAGTCCCTACAAACAGCCTTGCAGATACTGACATTAAACTCAAGATGTGATCTACTTCATGTGAGTGAATTTTGCAAAAAAAAAAGAAAACCCTGAATATCACCATCTGTATTTGAACATAATGTTTACAGCTAAAAGGTTCTGAAATAACAGACATTTGGTTGTTTGAGAAAACTGATTGATATATTATGCAGTTTAGATTCTCAATTGTTACACTAAACACTCTCTATTTTCAGTGGGTTTTTTAATCATCTAGTATTGGATAAGGAAACACAAGGAGTTTCAAGCACTTCATAAAAAAAGAACAAACAATTCGGAGCCCAACAACTTCACCATACTATAGGAGACCCTCCTTCTACACAGCGTTGTTCAGATACGGGGGCCTTTAAGGTACATACTATAGTCATTGCTGTAATTCAGCCAGCGGTCAAAAAAATGCTAAAACCTTTTAAAAAAATTATCAAGAGGCATTCAGAAGAGCATCCAGCGCACTGCAGAGATGCGAGGATCGAAAGCTGCGTATTGTAATAGGAAGAGCCATAGGCACCACTTCCCAAGAAGTCAGACAGGAGAACCCACCTGAACCAGTATGATTCCTTCAGGACGACATAAAGGCTGTTCTTCATTAGCATATTTTAACTAATCCAACAGTTCTATGAGTCTTGCCTCCTGTTGGCTTTGAGCAGTCACATCTTCTAGCCCGGAGTTATCTATATTCCCCACATACCCAGATCAAACCGCTCCGTCCCTTCTCAGATATTTCCAAGTATCTTGCCTGCCTTCTGGCTGCTACCCTTGGCAGCTGCAGCTCTCCCTCAGGCCTTCTCTCATACATACACCGCTGTGGATGTCGCCGATGCCCCAGAGCACGCCAGCCAACACCAGGTACCTGCCTACAAGCAGCTGGATTAAGCTAACACCATCGGTGGGAGGTTGAGAGCTCTCCAGCTGGCAGGAGCTTACACTAACCAGAGCTGAAACGGCTCCCTGAGCTCCACTGCAGCCACCAACAGCATCACCATCCAGGGTGACCAAAGTTCAGATACTTAACTGCCACATACATAGACATACACGTTCAGGTACTTCATCTGCTAACTGAAATTAGGCTTAGATCATTATTCACTTTTACTGTTGGAAATTTATCTGTAGTGACACTAACAAGAAATACTGGTGAGATGTAACCTTTCTAACACATTACACCAAGCAAATTAATACAAACAAGGGTTTACAAGACCTTCATGTCTCTAATTTCAGATTTAGAGAGTCATTCCTCCTCACCTGCTCCAATCAAGCGGAGGAGTCCTGCCCACCTTCTGCATAACTGAGAGAAGTAGTCCCCAGTTTCCAGGTAAAGCCACCCTCCTGGCTAAGGGGATACAGCAGCATGATTATTCATGCTATTAGAGAACGATCCCATCAGCTCCCCACATTGTACCTTGGCAGCGACAAAGTGTCAGCAGTTTTCCAGTAACACATTTACCCATCCAAGAAGGAAAGCAAACAGCACAGCATTGCTAGCAGTATGGTAATAAGGTGCCTTACACGCCTACAGTTAAGCAAATTCTCCACCTGCATAAAAGAAAAGCACACTTCCTTTTCTAGCTATGATGAACTTTTAACATTGGAAAGACTCCGACTGCATCCTTCAGGGTGTTCTGCTATTAACTGTACCACTAACTGCAGCACTACTGGCTCCACCTGGATTTCTCCACACCACCAAAGGGAGATCGCAGAAAAAGTTCCCGGCCCCTAAACTTTGACACGTGCTTACGCAGAGGAAGAGCCCATAGAGCCGGATGGAGTCAGTCGTGTGAACATTCAAGCTACCCAAACCACACAGCAGTTGTTGCCCTTGCTCATGCTGCAGCCCACCCTGACACCACCATAGCCAGGCAGGGCTTACAGCCCCTTTCCCCTCCTGCTTGCCTTTTATTTCCTAGTGCAAATGATTCCCGTTGACAGAAGTCCTGAGTTTAATCAAAGGCAATAAGGGTTTTCAAAGCAAAGCAGCGTGATGACTAATTAAGCCATTCTACCTCCCTTAGTAATTCATTTTAATAATCAATGTCCTTATCTCTAACACATGGAAACCATTAACAGCTTTGTTCATTTGTTGTCATTATGCGCTGGAATCAGAATTCATTGCTTGCCAAAACCAGAAAAAGATGTTACTGATTCCATTCGGTGCCAAATCATGAGTCACTTACAAAGACAAATGATTATGGAGAATAAAGCATTTACATAGCCACCTCCCCGGCGTTACAATGCATTTGATATTAGTACGGAGCAAATCAGGACATCCCCTATCCTGTGTCTTTGGTCCCCAACGCTCAGAATTTGAAAACTTGAACTTCTCTTGGAAAAAAACACTTGTAGTAACTGCGGGGTATGATAACCTGGCAGCTCAAAAGCCTCATTCCCAGCGCTTGGGAATGCCAGAATTCAGCTTATGCCAATGACTATTCATGTCAAACTCAAATCCACCAGGTGACGTAGCCGGCCATCAATCCGTTTTAGTGTTAATACGTTTATTTCATGAGTAGGTATAACCCTGTAGATCACGTCTATCACCCTGTCCACTTGAGTAAACACACCGGCTTTCGTGCACTTAAATTCTTGAGCACAACCTTGCAGTAATGTTGCACTGGGCGGCTGTGTGGTTTGGTTGGGTTTTTTTTTTTTAATTGAACAATATTTTAAAGTGATTTGTTTCTTAGTGACAGGATGCAGATAACAATAACGCTGTAAATATTGTAATGCGCAGACGACAGTAACTCAGGAAGATTCGGTCATCTGTATGCACAAAACATACTTTATTACTGCCTTTGCTGAGAGTTTTGTGCCCACACGCTGAAGCATATTTCCAGGTTTGTTGTATGTGAGTTAATGGATGGAGTCAGATTCCCTCAGCGAGATTTATTTTGGAAGGTAGCTGGTATTTGACCCGCGTTTGGACAATTTTTCAGAAGTACCACATACGCATTCAGAACGGCCAGTGCATTAATGTTTTACGTACGCTGATGGTCCAAATAAAACATCACGGTTCATGTCTTTACCTGGCAGGAACTAGTTTATCATCCTACTGACAGCCCGGCTTCTGCACCGTGCAGCTGAGTAAATCATTTGTAACAGAGAACTTCTTTTACGGAGAACAGGGGGGGTTTTTGCACATTGTACGCAAGGACGTAGCAATTTTCTCTAAAGTCCTTGCTGTGGAGTATTTTCCACACGCACGATTTGATGGAAAATTCAGTATCATGCGTGTTGGCAGTAAGTTACGGGCAGCCTTCCTGCAAAGAGAATCCATAGGGTCGATACTCACCCCTTGCGCTAGTGATTCTTGAGGTCAAGGTGCCGTAACAGCCGTTTGCGTGAGGTCTGTTAAAAAAAATGGTCAGCGCTTCTCTGATCGGACACTGCGGGTCGCCGGGCGTTGTTGTGTTATCTCGCTTCACGGGGATAAGCCTGAAACAAGCGGGTCCACAAATGAAGCTGGTAAACAATCAGGAAGAAAGAGACGGAGGCTTAAAGTTGACGAGAGAGAAATAATGAATTTGGATTATAAAGGAGAGAAAGATGGGCTAAGAGGTAATGCAGAGCAAAGCGAAAAAATAACAATTTAGCTGGGGAAAATACATTGGTAGCTATTTATCTAGTTTATTCTACGAACGTGGCAAGAACAATAATTTTCTTTAACTATGTTTATGAAAATAACTTGTCAGAAAGCTAACAGGCCCCAACATTTTCAACATACTCACGGCAATATTTTAAGTATCCTCACCAATTAAAATTCTTTGTACAGAGGACTTCTGTCCAAGGAAGTCCATGAGTTATTAAAAGATGCAAATTTTTGGTAGGCTCTTAGACCAGGTTTCTAAACGTCCAGCTAAACAAGAAAAAGAAATATTTAATTACAAAAATTGGATCTCCTGCGGTGCTTTCTCTTAGAACCAAGGTTGCAGGATAAAGGGCTGTTGTCTAGGAGAAAGTCTGAAATAAATTCGTTTCATTTTCACTTTTCTGTATTAAGCATATTCATTCGCATATCTGGAAGTAATTACAGGCAAAGAAGAGGAATCAAGAATTTAAATAATAACTATTAACTTTTTCACTAGGTACATTAATTTTATGTCAAGTCATTTGCCTATGATAATTAGTTTGGTGATACTGATGTACTTTCTTAAATCATACAAAATAAATGGACCTGAAAGTTACATTATTTCAAATTAGAAACAAGGTTTTGTATGTAAATTGTGAGAAATGGTGAATTCTGCCAGATGAATGGGAAGGAGGACAGTACAAAACATTAACACGGAGAGTTTTATACTGTTCTCGAGGGTCTCAGACTGACATGAACGTCTTGGAGAAAACAGAAAGGTCTTCATGTGGCCTCGCTGAACGGAAATAATCTTCTTCAAACTTGCACAGTTCAGGTCTTCCAAGGCCAAAGACAGTTTTAAATGCCAATGGGAACACCGCGACCGGGCTGAGCCCTGCCCCGTGCAGGGAAGGGAAGGGGCTGACCCCGGCAGCGCTATGGCATCGGTGGAGATGGGGAGGTGCTCACAAATCAGATACACGCGTGGAGGAAAGCCGCTCCCCAGGGTTGGTATTAAATATTTTCTGTCTTCACACCTCCACAGACATCCAGTTACAAAGGGCAGCGCATCCCATCCGGACTTTACTGGCGCAGGGGCCGGGAGCGCTGGCTGCACCTTCTGGGTCCAGCACAGAGGGGCTGGGCATGGAAACCCCCAGAATGGAAAACCTGCTTACACTTCAGCACCTTCCTATCCAACAACCCAAGAATTGGCCTGAAGTTATTGGAGGAGAAGATAACAATAGTCAGAAAATTAAAAATTTAGCGCAGGTAAGAGAAAGCTGGGAGAAGAAGAAAGTTATTGTGCTCTTATGTCCCAAAACCCAAAGTTTTAAAACAGTTCTGTAGGTAAGAGATGGGAGTTTAGGGGGATAGAATGTGCCCAAATCAGAACTTCATCTAACAGGAGTTTGGTGGGCTTTTTTTTTTCCTGTATTATATTTTCCTGGGTAATTTTTATCTTGTGTCTACATGAGCTATTTATAAATCATATACTTCGTATACCCTAAGGTAAGCTTATGGGCTAGAAGTGTCTTTGCCGAATTTTGCACTGCTTTTTGCATTTCATTTTTTTGCCCGGGTAAGATTCTTGAATGAAAATAAGGAAAATGAAAACAGACATATAGGGAATGTGAACAATCCTATTTACTCCGTTTAATTTGCAGAAGTCCAGCTATCATCCCATGGCATAAATAGTTAAAGACACTTTCTCAAATCTCTCGCTGGTTTACAAGTAAAATTTAGGGCTGATTGCTACTTGTGGCTCGGGTCTTATTGAATATATTTACATACTTAAATTTACAGATGGGTGAAAGGCGTGGACATTTTTCTTTTCTCTTCCCCCTGGAAACGAGCAGAGTTCAGCTGGGCTGGTGCTGTCAGTGTTCCACAACACACGTGCGATTAAATTTTGCTCTCACAAATGCCCACAATGAAGAATTTTAATCTCATGTGTTCTTTTGGCACTTTTCCCTTCCGATGATGAAAAATTACTGTAGTCACCAGAACACAGCTAGCTGATCCGGCTCAGATATAAACCTTGAATAGCTGTAGTGGCCCGCCTGCAATCAATCCTCAGGAAAGGGAGAGAAAAGGAATATTAAAAAGGTACAAGGACAAAAAAACAAAACAAAACAAAACAAAACAAAACAAAACAAATAACTCGGGAAATTCTCCATTTGGCAAATTCCGCATGCTCATTTAAAATTATTCACTTCGTCCTCCTTGCGAAATAATAACTGGTTATTACATTTAGAATGTCTCCAATTACATAGATATCAAAATGCACGTTCCATGCCGAGCTGCTTTCAACCAAGCATCCATAAATAAAGGTGCAACACAACGCTACAATTTGAATTGCCAGTGATGTTTGCAAGGAGACAAGAAGAAAAGTGGGCAAGGCCCTGGGTCCGGTCCACGCCGCCGTGTTCACTCCCATTGCAGGATGTCAAAGCTTGGGGACCGATGTGCCGTTTGGCTGCCGAAAGCCCACACGCTCAATTCCACGGTCAAAATCTCACCTCGGTTGAAATTAAAGGCAAAATTCCCCTTTTAATTCAGTGGGTCAGGATTTTATTCTGTACGTTTGACAGGTATCAAAAAAGAAATGCAGCAAGTGCACTTCAGTACACATCCCTCCCTTGGGTCACTCTTTTCTGTTTGAATATGAGCACCGGTATCTTTATTTAAAATTAAGAAGCCGCTTTTTGCATCCACAGATGGAAATAAATTCTCTTTGAAAATGGAAGAGCAAAGACATGGAACACTTTACACAGCTGGAAAAGCCTGTCTAGAGAAGCAAGTCTGGGCTGGCCCACAGGTGAAAGCGGTGGAGAAGCAACATCGCAAGGGCAACATCACGCAGGCTGCCCCTGTTTCCCTTTCACCGTCCCTACGTGGCAAACTAAAGGGCCTTTGTTTCAGTTGGTAAAATAGGATTTTAAAAATGTAGCTTTCTCATCTCTATAGCGATATCTGGCTTTTTGTAGAGATGCCCAAATATTCCTGGTCTGGCTGTGCTAGCACACCCACAAGTCACTGTTCAGCGCCGTGCAAAGCCACTACCTTGGAACAAGGGACTGGGGTGCAGCAGTTAATCCAGCCTAACAAATCGAGTCACAAATCCTTACTGCAGCTTTACCGTTTCTGGCTCTGGGCAACAGCATTCAGAGATGGTTCAGGTATCTGCAAATGACTGCTTTATTCCGATTAGGCGTACCACAACCATCCCCAACCAAAACTAGCAGCAGCTAATAACAAGCACACAATTTAAATACTAGACTGCAACGGCAGGCACCTTCACCTGAACTATTTTTTCAAAACTTTCCCTGGTCCACAAGAGAAATTGGTGTAGCAAAACATTTTCCTGAGCCACAGAGTGGAGGCTATTGCCTTCGTGACATGAAACAACCTCCCTTTCAACAAACACCCAAGAAGCGGGCAGTCAAGACGCTCAGTTGCAGTACGGGATGACCTGCATGAAGCGTGCGACCTGATCGATTTGTAGGCATGATGCAAAACCCAGCGTGGAGAAGAACTTCGTGCAGCAATATCACGTGCCCTCCTGGCTGCTCTTCAGCCGTTTGTATTTGGCCCCCGAGGCAGACGTACCATGAACCGCCAGTAAATCCTTCCCAAACTCTGCCCTTTTTTCTTTTTGCCTGTAGCTTTGCCAGTGGGATGGATGTCTCTGACAGACAGAAATGTTGACGTAGTTTGAAACGTGAATTGCAGCAGGGAAGTTCCTGCCTTGGGGGAGAAATGGAAGGGGTGGAAATTTCCTTTTATCAAGCCTTATTAAAATGGAAGAAAGTTAAACTCAATAGAGAAGGTCAAAGCGAGCCGTGGGAGACAATGCATCGGGGAAAGGGAGCATTAGGCACGGTGGGTGATTTCATAGCTTCCCTTTTTATGGAGTGCAGCAGACTGGGATGGAGAACATATCTCAGAGAAATGGATAAGGAGGCATATGGGAAAAGAACAGGCACAGAAGCAAAGATTTTGCAATAGTGGACTTTCTCAAGAAAAAAAGGAATGGCATTTGGAATACGTCTGTGAAACCATTCGCCTAACTAGCACCAGATCTCTCACAACTCACTTATGAAATGAGTAAACCAAGACTCAACTAGAAGCAGCACCATCTAGTCTAACAAGGGAAAATGAGATAGAGTCAACTGGGATGATGGAAATCCTGAATTAAAGGCAAAGTGTGGAAAAGAGCTTTTGATTTAGGAGTGAGACAAATTTTGGGTTTTTTTCCGNATGAGTAAACCAAGACTCAGCTAGAAGCAGCACGATCTAGTCTAACAAGGGAAAATGAGATAGAGTCAACTGGGATGATGGAAATCCTGAATTAAAGGCAAAGTGTGGAAAAGAGCATTTGATTTAGGAGCGAGACAAATTTTGGGGTTTTTTCCGGCAACAGAAAATGAGATGGAGAATTGAACTACATTGCTACATAGCAAAGAGAGTATTAAAGAAAACTCTGAAAAACTAAACAAGATAAAAAGCTTTGGAATTTTTGCTCTCACATCGGCAGCCGTGCCCTTTGTAACATCTTCTTTGCCTGTTGCTGTACGTGCTGCAGAGAAAAGGAAATGAAAATTGCTCCAACACAAGCATGCATCACAAGGACAGGTGGCACTCGGGGAGAAAATACCGGGCACCCAAACGAAAGGCTGGGGAGAGCTCTAATTTGCAGAAGACGTTGCTGAAGGTGCACAAGGAAACATGGAGATCAACATATTGATTTGTTGACTGGGGCATCAATTTTTACAGATCAGAGCACAGTATCCAGCATAGCACAAAGAAGGATAAAACAAGAAGTGCAAGTGAAGAACATGATGTACTGGCAAGTTTACAAGTAATGCATTTTGGTTGAGTCTGAAGATGATTTGTAAAGTCACGTCTGGCTTAGGAAACCCAAAGTGAAACAGATACGCTTCGTTGTTTTTTTTTTAAATGCTAGCTTTAGTGTTGAATATGGACTAGACAACTGTAAGCTTCTCTGCTATGGAGAAGCTTGGAACCGTATTATTTTTTAAAACAATAGCATGCTCTGAGGTTATTCATACAAAGCAAACACAAGTCAAGATATAAATGATCAGAACAAGGTATTGTGTAATAAACCGTGCAAACCGGATGTTGAGTAAGCAACGTATCATTTTGTTTTTCAAAGCTCTAGAATTAAACATTAACAGGTGGCAGGAATAGAACAGGCGGTACGAGGGCAACACTGCAGTCAATCCATTTCATGAAAGAAGCACCTTGAAGTACTTTTATTTCATGTGTCGGTGGGGTAGGGAAGCTATTTGCTTTGGGGGGTAGGGGGTTTTTAAGAGGATGTATGATAAGGTCTTAGAAAGACTAAAGACAAGTAAGACTAGGGTTCCTTCTACGTGAGGAGAGTTAGGTGCCTCAGGATGGGATCCAAAACTGACGTCTCTCTAAGACACCATCAGCCAACGTCAGCAGTTGGCTTCATCTATTCTGCCTGTGACAAACCCCAGATAGTGGAGGGACTTACGGCCCCCAGAATAAGCAGATTGGGTTTCTTTGTATCTATGCTGTCCGAGTCTCGGGATCCCTTGAAATAACAGATTGCATATGGATTGTGTCCAAGTGCAGCGCCCCCGTAAGCCCATTGCATCTAGAGAGTACATCTCCTCCACAGGCCCCATCTCTAAATCTTGTGGGAGATGCCAGGTTGCGCGGATACCCTTGGAGGCAGCCTAAGTCAAACCTGTCACGGCTTGCATCCTCGCGAGGCAAAAAGAGCCCCAGTATGAATTAAAATGTAGGCACTGGGGAGAAAGTGGGGACACGAACCACACAGAGTTGCAGTTTCAGCAGGTCTGAGCCCATTGTTTACACCTAACCCCAAAACCTGACGAAACGCAAAGAAGACGACAGATGCTCGGACAACTCAGACTGATCTGATTAAACCCGAAAATAACTCAGCTGGGAAAAGAAGTCTCTCAATGCTTGGATGTATAGAAGGTCCTGTAGGCGGTATTTTCTCCTACTCAGATATGTTGCTTTTGTTTTGAAGAATAGCAATTAATGCTTTCTGTCAGCCTGAAAGGAATGAGTCTGGGAGCACCTACCGTTGGCACATAAATATCAGGGACCGCACTCAAATGCAGCTCACTCCAGACTAATTCACTATTCTGCTAGCAGTTCTGTATTTAGTTTTTCATTGCAGCTGTTTTTTACTGCAGACAATATACTATTGCCTGGATGCTATTTAATTGACACTGAAAAGATGGCACGCCTGGGGAATAAATTTTTTTAAAAAACCTTTCCCTTTTGAGAACCGAGCAATAAAGATTTTATGGAAGAAAAGTGAAAAGTGAATTATTTTTTAGTGCTGATGAAAGATGCCAACCCCATAGGCCTAAAAACCGAACTCCTCAATCATCGATGGTCGGGAGAGCCTACAGCCGAGAAAACAAGGACAGGCTGAGAGAGGTTGTTTATTCAGCCTTAGAAGAGATGTTATGGGGAGACCTTGCGGTCTTCAGTTACCTAATGGGAGTTGAGAGAGAAGACAGAACCAGGCTCTTCACGGAAGTGTGCAGTGACAGGAGATGAGGCAATGGACCCAAGTTACGGTATAGAAAATTCCAATTAAAAGCCATGAGAAAACATTTCACCGTGAAGACACCTTAAAACACGTACTAGCTTGGTTGTGGACTCTCTCCTTCTTTGGAGATATTCAAAAATTGGCCTTCTTTGAACATGAACTTGACCTTCTTTGAACATGAAAGTGAGCAAGACGACTTCCAGAGGTCCTTTCCCAACTAAATTATTTTATAATTCTTTGGTTTTGTGCCATCTACCCAGCAACAGGAGTAGGACAATATAAGAGGACTCAAAAGTACTTACAAGCTTAAAGACATGATGTTCAGGCAATTTTGGATAAGAAAATGTCAGCAGTGGAAGCACAAGCCTTCCGCAAGCCCAGCTAATACCACGATAGGCTGTAGATATGGCAGGACTGCTGTCTCTTTGGCCCGGCCGCTACAAGCAACACTTCCCCATCCCACCGAGCTCCCCTCAAGCAACTTAAAAGGCATCTTACAAGGAAATACCCTGGGGAAAAATTATCAGGATGGTTAAGTATTTACGCAGTGCCATGGTAACGTGTCTACAGCACTTCTGGTGCTGACCTCGAGCCCATATCTGTGTAAAGCTCTACTCTTAGCCGCATTAAAAAAAACCCCCCAACCTACAAAGAAGTGTTTGCCACCTGAGGCAAATGACTAAAATTAAGCAAAATAGAAATGTTTTTCCCCTTGAGATTTGGCTTATGAAGGATTTAGATGCTTTCATTCATGCGTGAGTAATCAAGCGAAATTACGCATAATTTTAACCCTGCAGTTTTCGCATTTCCTGGCCAAAGGACTCGTAAGAGTTTAAATTTAATACAGACCCCCTGAATTTGCACAGAGTTCCCAGTCAGTCTAAAATGGGGTGATAGGCTGTCATTATTGCTACTGATTACAGCCCCTTCCATCGCACCACACAGCTGGGCCCCTGCTCCTTCATTCTTACTCATGTTCCTCCAAAGGTCTGAGTGAGTGAAACTGCAAATAAATGGCTTTCATTAGCAGTACTTTTCCATCGCCCATGTTAAGGGTAACCCTGACAGGGCAGGCTTTTGGGAGAATAAGTAGTCAAGGCCCAAAAGCATCTCCGGACACGACACAGGCAGCCTCAGCCTCGCTGTTTATTTAAACGCTGTCTTTACGTGACAAACCCTTACCACTGGCATTTTCTGTGTCTGTGTGTGCGTGGATGGTCAGGTGGGAGCTGACAACACGCAGCAATTCAAAGAGAAATCCAGCTTTCCCGGTTCATGAAACCTTCACTTTTCTTTCCTCTCTCTTTTTCTGATAAAAGCCGCCTCTTTGGTTCCCTCCTACTAACAAAAAGGCTCGCGATCTCTCCTTCCTCCGTTGGTGTAAGGATGCAGAAAAACAGGACACGTGTTTTTGCTGTGCGTCCTGTTCCCATAGCCAACCCTCAGAGCCTTCCCTTTTTCCTCTGCCTTTGGAGATAGCCCCATATTTGCCCCGTAACATCTCTTCTAAGGCTGAATAAACAACCTCTCTCAGCCTCTCCTTGTTTTCTGGACTGTAGACTCTCCGGACCACGGATAATTGAGGACTTCAGTTTTTAGGCCTAAGGGGTTGGCATCTTCCATCAGCACTAAAAGCCAGCCTGGTTCGTTCTTCGCAGGTTTTATGGGAGGAACCCTGCGTGATACACTTCTGCTTTGAGAAGTTCATATACTCAGTTGTAAAATTCCAGGCAGGACTTTGCTCCCATCCATTTTTTATTAAATTTAATTGAAGTGCCGCGACAGTTGCAATGCAAAAAGGAAAGAAACATAAGCAAACACGTCACCATGTTCCCAGTTATGGTAATGGTAACTAAAAATTCCTTGTGTATACCTGCTGTAACAACAGAGACCTCAATGACTGCTTATTTCTGCACCTCTTTCTCTGTTCTCCCGAACTTCACGGTGACATGGGTGTGAAGGTAAAAGTCCTTGCAGGCGCACACCTTGCATGGCTTACATTGCAAATCTGGATGCGTTAGAAAAATCCGATTAATAATAATGGCCGATTTATGAGTTTATTAATAAACTGATGCAAAGAGTCTGTGTAATGAGTCATTTAGGTCCATGACACTTTCTTGGATTAATAATCCAAATGCCTGAATTAAGATTTATAGAATGAAACCTTAAGGGGCCTGTTACTGTCATTTTAGTTAAATAATTTTCTTCAAAGTCATGTGAATAAACATGGGGTTTGCATACTAAAACCTAATAGCTCCTAAGAAACCATTACTCTCATCTGTGAAATAATATGCATGTTTAAATGCATCTAAATACATTTTTAATGTATTTTTGCTATTCCAAGAGAGACCATAAAGTCTCTTGTGCCAGCAGTAACGGTTTATTATGTTCATTTTAATATCCAGAAGCTTTTTTTTTCCTTCCTAGTACAAAAGCAGTAAGAAATTAAGCCATAAAATCTGCACTCAAACAAAATTGTAGATTTCACCTAATCCCACAAAATACAGGAAATTAAGACTCTGAAATTACTGAGTGTTTTATCCCTGACTCAGCTCAATTTGCTCGTAATTAAAGCAAGGTTCGCTCAAGGGGAACCACGGATTAGAAAACCTGTTATTAACTTCGATTGGGACAATCGGGATACAAGCCACAAGCCCCTGCCTTGACCCCAGAGCTGGGTGAGCAGCGTATGGCCAGCAGGCCAGGGGAGGTGAGCCTTCCCCATTACTCAACACCAGTGAGACCACACCTGGAGTAGCGTGTCCAGTTCTGGGCTCCCCAACACAAGAGAGATGTGGACAGACTGGAGAGAGCCCAACGGAGGGCCGCAAAGATCGTGATGGGACTGGAGCAGCTCTNGCCTTGACCCCAGAGCTGGGTGAGCAGCGTATGGCCAGCAGGCCAGGGGAGGTGAGCCTTCCCCATTACTCAACACCAGTGAGACCACACCTGGAGTAGCGTGTCCAGTTCTGGGCTCCCCAACACAAGAGAGATGTGGACAGACTGGAGAGAGCCCAACGGAGGGCCGCAAAGATCGTGAAGGGACTGGAGCAGCTCTCCTGCGAGGAGAGGCTGAGGGAGCTGGGGCTGCTCTGCCTGGTGAAGAGAAGGTTTGGGGGATTTATCAATGAACATAAATACCTGAGGGGAAGGTGCAAAGAGGATGGAGCCAGGCTCAGTGGTGCCCAGTGACAGGACCAGAGGCAATGGCACAAACTGGAGCACACGAGGTCACGAGGGTGACCGAGCACCAGCACAGGTTGCTCAGGGATGCTGTGGAGTCCCCATCCTTGGAGATGTTCAAAAGCTTCCCAGATGTGGTCCTGGGAAACCAGCTCTAGGTGGCCCTGCGTGAGCAGGGGGCTGGACCGGGTGACCTCAGAGGTCCCTTCCCACCTCAACCCTTCTGTGCTTCTGTGATCAGCAGACCCTGACAGGTGACACCAGGAGCGCAATTTTAAACAGCATTACCTCAGAATTTCCAGTTATGGAAAGAGCGTTGTAAGGAGTAAAATAATAATAGATCGATGCTTATTTCAGACAGTATTTTAACCATCTGAAGTTCCACTTTTTCTATTCTTGTATTGAAAATGTCAAAGACCATGGCGGTACGTGGGAAAATCCTCCAGGAGAGGACCACAAATAACTCACACCGTGACAAACAAGGATTTAAAGTGCAACGCAGTAACATAAATTTAGCAAGTGGGTGATCAAAACACAGTGGAGCTGAAGTCCAGCGAAGATTAAACACAGAGCAAACTCCTCGTTAACGAGGCGGAGCTGGAGGCTCACGAGGCTCAGTAGCAGTGAGGTAGCAGCCATGGTGAAGACGTAACCAAAACACAATTTAATTGTGAACTTTAAAGACAAAAAAGTGTTTTGCTGTTATCTCCGTGTTTATTGTTAAATCTGCTTGCTTATATTTTTCATCGAGAATACCCTGTTCTACACACTGAGTTTTTAGGAGTTCAGGCATGGGATGTGGTGCATGCACACCGCCTACCAGACCTTCATCAGCTTGATGTTCCTCACCACCTTGCACGGTTAAAGAAGTTGCGTTAGAAGATCACTGTTGTATCCAAGTCAGGGGCCTGAGACTTGGACCATGGCAGAACCATGTTACCGTCATTAGTTACAGATCTTTATGCATTTGTTCATAACGTACACTTTCTGGTGCATTAAAGAAAATCCACACCTTCATTCCTCTCCACAGCAAAAACCTCTTGCTGTAATATAGCTAATGCTGGCATTATTATTCCCCATCAATAATTCACGTCAACTTGATCATAGTCAAATTCTTTGTGCCGATTTTACTGCTGCCCCTTGCTCATTCTTTCCTGCAGTCAGGCCGCCTGGTTGGATTTCTGACATGGACTGAAAGTAGTAATTTGCAGAACTTGCCCATTGTGACATACTATACTGCTCTGTGCTAAGGAGACTTTGCTAATCATTGCTATTCAATACCAGAACAATTACGAAGCCTGGAAGAAGCCACAAAACACATGGGATAGGAAGCGAATTACTGTGACTATGTCTCATGCCTTTAATTTATTGTTTGGGGTTGTTTTTAAGTAAAAATGATTGAAAATATCTCCTATTAATGATCCTAGCCCCAGTTCTTACGTGTGCTGTAGTTCTGTGTTCCCAGAGCATCCTCACAAAGGCCCGTGCCTTAATGAAGGGAAGTTTCTGAAGAGAGTAACAGATGTACTTAGCCCCCGCTGCCTTGGTGGGTTGAACAAATGTAATTAAACAGAATACTCCATGTCTCACCCCAGAGCCCTCAGATGCTGCCCTGTGATCGTTATCGAATCTTCTCTCATCAGACCCATACACAATCCCTCTGAGAAAAACCGTGTTCAGTTGGAAAGGATAAAGTCAGATGCACTACATACGAAACCAAGTCAAGGCTGCCGTTAAGCGGTTTCCGAGTTGTTCTGCTGAACACTAGCATAAAACCAAATTTGTTTCTCATTCGGATATACCGTCTTCCTCCAGCTATCTTCATCTTTCAAGATGTCCTTACTTCTGGTGAATTAACATGAAATAACAATAACGAGAAATTGTGTCTGGGTGAGTCCTGGTCCTACTGCAATGGAAGAAAATTACGTATATTTTAAACACATGTATCATTCAGCTGAAGAGGAAAGCCATGCAATTAATCATAATTCCCCTTGTATTCCCATTTCTGCTGTCTCCTGTACCTAAACACCACAGTTATGCACAGGGGCATTCCCAAGGAATACATCCTTAAAGCTCGATAGAATAATAAACAATAAAACAAACACACGTTATCTTCCCCCAGCAGAGGTTTACGTCAGCAAGGGCTAAATTATGGTCTGGCCCTTGGTTTTAGAGCAGGATTTCTCTCCTCACACTGATGTAACACCATTGAGGTCAATTGTGTGTGTGTAAGTGCAAGGGTAAGGTAAGAGCAAATCAAGATGTTACCCTTTGCAATGTGAAAGCTGAGAGAAGAATAAAGAGTTTTTATTTTAAAGGTATGTTATAATAAATTACGCAACTGTTTATCGTATCTAATTTATCTTTCAGCTACAGCGTATACATTTGTTTAATACTTTTAAGGCCTTACTTAAAAAAAATACTTGCCAAGGAGACTTGACCTGTATTTAAGTCAATGGCTGGTTTTCCTCTTTGACGATGGTTTTGTTTTCCAGGACTACTAGGAGAAAACAGAGCCAAAGAAATCTGAGGATGAAACAAATGCCACACGGACAAGGGCTGAACAAGGTGTCTTTGATCACAAAACCACAGAAGAATGACAATTAGGAAGGATGAAAACCCCTGAAAAATAACCTCAGGTGAAGAGTAGATGCTCCGGCAGAGATGAACGTGTAGCAGTCGTGTACCTGTGAGATGTTCCATAGCATCACAAAGGTACGAGATGCAAGACACAGCACTCACGCTCTGGTACCGGTCGTCCTATAAACACCATTAATAGACTGATTAGTCTGGACAGACAGCATGCTAATGATGAAAATGTGAATGTGTTATGTAAGCAGGAAAGTGCTAGGAATAGCTTTTGGCACAAAGCATCCAGCGTTATAATCAGTTAACGGAGAAGCCTGATGTCGCCAAGCTGCACAAACAGGGACGCGGCAGGGTTCCCACCACGCACTCCCGCTCCACGACTGCGATACGCAGCGTCCCCCTCACCACCCTCCACTCCCACGAAGTCACCCCCGAGACCAAACTTCCAGCACGACGAAGTGTGGGGCAGAGAAAGAGGCATTTCTGCCAGTGGAGGTCATGGATGTCCTTTCCAACAGCAACAATAACGTAAAGGGCCATCACGGTTTACAGGATCTGCATGGCACAGAACACAGGGGCAAGGCACGTTTCTGCTGCTCTAAACACACACGTACACACCAGAGCGGGACTGTTCCCCTGGAGAGTCCTGGCGCAGAGTCTTTATTATTGTCCGCAGAATTTATCCCAATTCTGGTTTAAAGCACTTTTATTTCCCATAAAAGCGACACCTGCTAATTTCCCAAGTCGCCTGGTTTTCCAGAGCAGACCTGTGGGGTACTAACGCGCTCCCCCACGGAGCCTGCGGTGCTCCACCACTGCCTTCTATTGACTTTGTTTAACTTCTTGTTGGCTCCGTGCCTTGGCTGTTGCCACTTCCGAATCAGCACAGAGGCTCGGCCCCGACAGTCAGATCGCTGTCATCGTATCATCGTATCCCGATTAACAGTAATTTGGCCGTTACTTTCTCTCATTGGCATTTCTTTGGCGTGCACAAAACGGGAGAGGTGACTTGCTGGCTTCAGCTGACGCACACGTGCAACTTTCGGACAGCATTACCCACTTTTAACTCAGGACCCGGCTCATTGTGCTGGTTTCAGGCGCCCAGCGCGAAGGCAAGGCAAACGCCTCGTGGGGGACGCTCTTGGCTGGGGTCCGTGGGAGCAGTCAGAGGCAGAGCCGAGCGCGGGAAGTGGCCCCGGCTCCAGCCCCGTGCTTCTTGTCCCAACACTCCTCTGCAGCAATCGGGAAGTCAGACCAGCACCTGACAGCCACAGATAAAAACAGCAGTGCGGCGCTTCGGCAACCTCGTCCCCTTTTCCCAAGGGAATAAACTTTGGCAGTGGCTGGGTAATGAACATGCCAGGCCACACGGTGCCTTACTTTTGGGGGTTTCAACATAAAATAAGCATAAAGCACACAGCAACCCAGAGGAGGGACGTGCAGACGTCGTTTGGTTACGACTCCCCTCCCCGCCGTACCTTCTTCCCTCAGTCTCGCAGTTGTGCCGGGAGAAATTCAGTTATTCGGAGTAAAGACCTGACAACGGGTACGAGCCGAGAGCTCACAAACGCAAGCAGCTATTTCAGATTTGTAGTGTTTGATCTCCTTTATCTGCCCCTCGACAATCCAAATTCCAGCGGCTACGCCAAACAGCCTGCTAAAACTTTTAAAACTGCCACAAAAACTGTCAGGGGAGATAAACAATCTTTACATCAGAAAATAGCTTCTTGCCTGCTACCTTATCAGCCAACACCACCTACTTACACAGAAAGCGTGCCTGCTGAACCGCTCCTGACGGGAACACATCTGCAGAAGACCAGGAGCTCTGCGACCTGCCTTGAGAAACAGCCTGCCTCTCTTTTTTTGCGAATGTACAGCCTCTTTCCAAAAGCCTTTGCCCAAACGCATCGTCGTCACTTTAAAGCCAGCCAGTCGCCGTCGGGGGCCTTTGCAAATCTCTGCCTTTCACTGCCTACAGCTCCTCCTTTGCGCTTCCAGGTATTGCTTCTAATACTTACGTCTGCTTTTTTTCTGGGCTTNCCGTGCCTTGGCTGTTGCCACTTCCGAATCAGCACAGAGGCTCGGCCCCGACAGTCAGATCGCTGTCATCGTATCATCGTATCCCGATTAACAGTAATTTGGCCGTTACTTTCTCTCATTGGCATTTCTTTGGCGTGCACAAAACGGGAGAGGTGACTTGCTGGCTTCAGCTGACGCACACGTGCAACTTTCGGACAGCATTACCCACTTTTAACTCAGGACCCGGCTCATTGTGCTGGTTTCAGGCGCCCAGCGCGAAGGCAAGGCAAACGCCTCGTGGGGGACGCTCTTGGCTGGGGTCCGTGGGAGCAGTCAGAGGCAGAGCCGAGCGCGGGAAGTGGCCCCGGCTCCAGCCCCGTGCTTCTTGTCCCAACACTCCTCTGCAGCAATCGGGAAGTCAGACCAGCACCTGACAGCCACAGATAAAAACAGCAGTGCGGCGCTTCGGCAACCTCGTCCCCTTTTCCCAAGGGAATAAACTTTGGCAGTGGCTGGGTAATGAACATGCCAGGCCACACGGTGCCTTACTTTTGGGGGTTTCAACATAAAATAAGCATAAAGCACACAGCAACCCAGAGGAGGGACGTGCAGACGTCGTTTGGTTACGACTCCCCTCCCCGCCGTACCTTCTTCCCTCAGTCTCGCAGTTGTGCCGGGAGAAATTCAGTTATTCGGAGTAAAGACCTGACAACGGGTACGAGCCGAGAGCTCACAAACGCAAGCAGCTATTTCAGATTTGTAGTGTTTGATCTCCTTTATCTGCCCCTCGACAATCCAAATTCCAGCGGCTACGCCAAACAGCCTGCTAAAACTTTTAAAACTGCCACAAAAACTGTCAGGGGAGATAAACAATCTTTACATCAGAAAATAGCTTCTTGCCTGCTACCTTATCAGCCAACACCACCTACTTACACAGAAAGCGTGCCTGCTGAACCGCTCCTGACGGGAACACATCTGCAGAAGACCAGGAGCTCTGCGACCTGCCTTGAGAAAGAGCCTGCCTCTCTTTTTTTGCGAATGTACAGCCTCTTTCCAAAAGCCTTTGCCCAAACGCATCGTCGTCACTTTAAAGCCAGCCAGTCGCCGTCGGGGGCCTTTGCAAATCTCTGCCTTTCACTGCCTACAGCTCCTCCTTTGCGCTTCCAGGTATTGCTTCTAATACTTACGTCTGCTTTTTTTCTGGGCTTATTTCTTTTTTCTTTTTTTTCTTCTTTTTTTTTTTTTCCCTTTTCTTTTGTTTCCCCTGTAAGGCTGCTCATTTGGGGGGGAAAAAAATCCCTCACCTCAGTTTAGCTCAAATCTTCCTTCTCCCACGGCTTGTTTACTGGGGAAGAAAACGCTTCTCTCTTCCTCTAACTGCGAAGTGTGATGCTCATCGTTTTATAACTTCTGATTCAGACTGCCTTTTGAAAATAACTGCTCGGCTGTCCGTCAAAACATCATCTAAGTCTGGAAGCTGCAGCGCAAACTGCCTTGTGCCAAACGCAGACACACAAATAACAAGAAC
Organism: Steatornis caripensis; assembly: GCA_013398225.1. Classification (NCBI taxonomy): domain Eukaryota; kingdom Metazoa; phylum Chordata; class Aves; order Caprimulgiformes; family Steatornithidae; genus Steatornis; species Steatornis caripensis. The sequence continues at coordinate 143,441 of VZSC01009278.1, read as the reverse complement.
GAATGTACATAAATAAATCATTCAAAGCAAGGTTTTTCTTCCGTTGCTCGTAGCCGTGAATGTTAACAGTTAAAGGAATACATTTTAGCTACCGAAACAAAGAACGGTGGTGCGAGAAGTCAGCATTTTCAGACCTGCAGCCTTCCGAGGTGAGCTGGGGCGCCTGGCCCCGGTCGCAATTTTCAAGAACAACCGACAGTTTTGAGCGTCTGATGAACGGCATTTCAGACACCGCTTTCAGACTCATTGAGTGCGTGCCGCACTCCCAATGAGTTACTCGGCATCTTAGAAAAATGGATTGAGGATTCTAGGAGCCAAAGTTACAGCCTGCACTTGGAAACAAAGTCGTCGTTCAACCTCTGCATCTCTGTTCGCTTTCTCCGAGGGATGAATAGCCCTGACCTCCCTCCTAGTGGCGGATGGTGAAAGAACAAACCCAGGGATAGAAATTGAAAAAAACCACTAAACGTTGACTTTCTTCAGAAAACTCAATAACTCAGCCTTTTTTCACCGCAGTTACAGAATGTAAGTGCCACCAGCCATTGCCATCAACACTCACACGGTTCCCTTTGAAGCCAGCAAGGTGTCGGAGCAGTGCTGGGCACCAAGACACATTGCCCAAAGTCTCCTTTAGCGCTGATAGAAGCTGAGTGAGTCCATTGCCCATGGTGAATGGGGATCCATTTCAGAGACGAATCAAAAGGAAAGGCCGCAAAGGAAGTCGGCAAACACTAGCGTGGAAATCAAACGTGACAATTTAGGTAACGTGGTCTGATGGTACACAGAGAACTCCGGCGGTGTAGAGGAATTGGGAGCGAGGATCGTGATGATAAAGAAAAGTTTACAGCATCTAGCTGTTAGAAATTGGAGGTAAGGAAACAGACATTTGGGCTACACTTAGAGGGGAAAGTTTCTCCTGGGTCTACACAATTTGGAGCAGTTGCTTAATGAGCAGTAGAGATAACAGAGCAGTGGGGTGGGGTCTTCTAACAGGCTGGATGTAGCTCTGGAATGCAAGAGAGGACTCAATCCTATGATAGCGGAGGGATGACCTGACAGCCTGCCATCTCTAAGGGCTTTTTATTGCAAACGAGTTTACCATCCAGCCAGGCATTGTCCAAGTTGCAGCAGAACATCCATAGTCAAATGAGACGAGGACTAATCTTGTTCCCTTTCCAGACACCACGTTCGTTCTCTGTTTCTCTGCTTTTCTTTCCTTTCTCTTTAAAGAGCTGGGGCATGCCCAGCCCTTCAGTTAGAGATCCGTGTTTCTGTAAAGAGCCTTTTTGCATTCCCTTCTTTCCTTTTATGAAATGGTAAAACTTTCAGAAAAGTTCTAAAGCACTTTCAAGCCTATAACGTTACAAAGTTATAAGGTTCTCCTGTCCCTAAGCTATACTGTAAAATAACTCCACTGCACAAGCTCGTTTCATTTTTAATAATTCTATAGTTATTGCCCCATAACTTTCCTGGTCATGAACTCCAGGCATAAAATTGAAAAGAACAAGAAATCGGAAGACTCATTAATAAAATGCTCTCACACAATTTCTTCACACTCCCCAATTTAGGGACAGGTTCACCCCTCGGGTGGATGTGAACAGGCCCTGCCAGTGAATGGCACTGTGGACATCGCTGCTGGATTTGACCTCAGAAAACTCAAGGTGAGATGTCATCACGGGAAAATGTTCTCTCCACCGTTATTTTGAAGCGGACATACGATTGCAGATGCATCACGCACACACACAGGTCCACTCGTGACAATGCATCAAAGGGTAAAATCAGGTTGTGAATGTTGGATGAATAAGATATTGTCACTCTCAGGGGAAGAAAAAGGGTGCTTTCTGTGGCTTTAAATACAGAGAGCGCTGGGATTCAAACTACCATGCAGAAGAGCAGTCTTTACCAAGCCATGCATTGCAAATAGTAGCAATGCCTGCTGTGCGGTTTTTCAATGCCTGACTGGTTTGTATCGCAGAACAGCGACGTCCTGGTGGGACGCAAAGCCACCCCGTCGAGACCCGGGGTGTCAGACTGCAAAGATGGGGAAGGATTTCCTTGCTGGTGTCTTAGGACTGACAGCCAGGCGATTGAGCAAGCGATGCTACAAGCAGCACCACATCCGTCAGAAGATACCTGACTTGTCCCAGCAGCTCTGGCGCTGGCCCTGGCCTCGTGAAAAGGCCAAGTGCGCATAGCACATCTTACCCTAGGCAAGACACAGTCCTTGCACGTAGGGCGCTCATTTGGCCGCCTCCTTTGAGGACAAGAAACTCAGTGCATTCGCTGCACCAAGGGGCGGCAAGACCTACTGGCGTCATGTCCTGCGTGGGACTTGGGCTCTGCCGGGCTCAGGGGCCATGAGCCAGCCCCTCTCTGTTTGCCCACCCCCGGGCATTCTCCGCAGCAGGGCACCGCAGCACAACGGCACCTGCATCCGCACTTTTCTCTTCTCTTCTCTTCTCTTCTCTTCTCTTCTCTTCTCTTCTCTTCTCTTCTCTTCTCTTCTCTTCTCTTCTCTTCTCTTCTCTTCTCTTCTCTTC
>VZSC01009278.1:113300-134297 GCA_013398225.1 Steatornis caripensis | reverse complement strand
GGGGGGTGGGCTGGGGGATCCCCAGAGGGCCCTGCCAGGCCCCGCCGTGCTGGGAGTCTGGGATTTTTCTCCCCAGGGCTCTTCCCGATCCCGGGGAAGCGTCGGGGGGGACGGGGGGGAGCTGCTGGGCGGGCCCGGCGCAGGCAGCAGCCGCGCGCATTGCTTGGGCTGCACCGACCTCTAGAGGCCCCGGCCCCCATTGCCTCCGGCTGCGGTTTCCCGAGGTGCGGGGAAGGGACCGCGCGGGGCGGTGGGGTGGGGGGTGCCCGTCGCACCCTCTGCTTTCCCCGGCCGCTCTCCAGCGTCTCCCCCCGCCGGGGCTTCGGAGGGTGCCGGCGTCTGGGAGCGCCTGGAGCAGCGTGCGGGGAGGCGCTTGGACCTTGTGTGGCGAAAGTTGGGAAATCTGATGGATTCCCCTAGGGAAACCTGGGGACAGCCGTGCGCCTGGACAGCTTGGCCGGCCGATTCGTTGGTATCCCGTAGGAAAAGCGAGGTACCATCCCTACCCGGTCCCGGACAATGTGTGACCACGCATCCCTTTTTTAAGTAGATCTCCAGTTTAGACTATTTGGTCACAGAATCCCAGGATCCCAGCACGGCAGGGGCTGGCAGGGCCCTCCCGAGATGCCCCAGCGCAGGGGGCACAGGGACGCATCCAGGCAGCGTTCAATCTCTCCGCACAAGGAGACTCCACAGCCTCTCTGGGCAGCCTGGGCCAGGGCTCGGGCACCCTCACGCCAAACAAGTTCTTCCTCACGTTCAATATTTTAATTGATTTCAGGACCAAAGCACAAGCGCAGATTTTAGCGGCGAAGCTGGACCTCTCCTCCAAAGCTGCGTGAAGTACCTGAACAAAGCTACTAACCCTGGAAGCGCACTGAAGGTGCAACCAGCCATGCACCGATGAGGGGAGCTTTAACCCAGAAGTCATCCAACCTTCGACATAAAAGCTAGGCAAAAGGTGCAGATACAAAAATGAAAGCGTGTAGCAAGGTTCTTCTAACACCAACGAAAAAGCAGCTGCTCATTTCTTTGAGGTGCGTTTCAGCAGAGCATTTTAGCAGCCCCAAAAGGCTATCGCAGTATTTTTAAGCAACACCTGCCACAAAAGATACGCGATGGGAAAGGCGACGCGCGCTCACGCTCGCTCCTGCACCCCTTCGTAAAGATCCCCACTGCTGTTCTCAGGGGTCTCCGGAGCGGCACACGGTGTCAGTGGCACTTGCTCCACTAGCCAGCGAACGCTTTTCTCTAGAAGGTGGCGACATGTCCTGCACCACAGCTTTTCTCAAGCTGGCTTTTGGACTGAATCTCCAGGCGGATCACAAAGGAAGGAGAAGGGAGAGCTGAGAGCATTTTGCTGCTTGAGGAATAATTCCACTTCCCTGAGAACACAAAGGAGCACTTCCCGAGAGTATCATCTGATTTGGGCCTGGTTGCATTAAAGAGGTTGCTTCAGATTGAAAGGTGATCTTAATTTCTCTTTAAACACTTAAAGCGTTTCACCCAGTGAACCTCCATGGTCTGCTCCTGCAAACAGAACGTGCACATACGCGGGAAGTCTGCAGCTACCCCTGTGTATTATGCGCAAGCCACTTCTACGCACAAAACACACTACAAATACTGTATTCGATGTGCCAAGATGACAGCGACTGCCCAGTTCAGACCATGTTTGAGTTCCTCCAAGGGCTAAATGTTAAGGCAGGCAGCGTAAACAAAATCCAAATGACCACGGCGGGGAGATGTGGGTGAGCTGTGGTCACGAGCAGTTCCCTGGTCAGCAGACGCCAGTTTCTCCAGGGAAGAACAACAAACAGAAGATGGACGAATCGGTTTAGATCCTCCATCGTTTAAGGACCCTGACCTAAACTGCTGATCTCACATTAAATGCAGTTGTTTATTTTGTGAAGGTACCTTTCATAGTTTACTCTACACAGCAGTCCTCGATGAGGACCGGGGAAGAGACAGGAGGGGGAATCCCAGTGACCGATGAAGGGAAGGGACTCGTCTTTTAAGGAACTGGAGCAACTAAGTAACATGCATGAGTTGCAAATCCTCTTTATTACCAAAAAGTTCAGCACAAACCAGCATGGGAACACATCCCTGCTGGAAAGAGAATCAGAAAAGAGTGTTGTCACGTGTATACAGCAGGCAGGTTTAATGCTCCAGGAGGAAAACTGCCTGCAGGGAGATGCAGTCACTCACGTGCCAACAGGAGGTGTGAAGGACGATAGGGGCCGCACGGTCCACACACACAGCACCAGAGGGTTTGGGTGCAGGAGCAGGACAACCCCCCTGGTCCCAAGGGATGAAGTGTTACTATTGGTGCAATAAACAGCAAAAAACTACAAGGCACAGTTAAACAGTTACTACCAAGAGTAACCTTTCTTCTGAAAGAGCGGGATCTGCTTTCTGCTCTTACATGAAACATGCCAATTGGGAGGAGCCTTTTAAAGCCACTTCTGTGCTGATTTTATTGCACTTTAACGGTCGTGTGAAGAGTACTCTCCTGGCGTTTTCACCCCTAAAACGAGACTGAGTTGTACAGCTACACAGGAGAAGTCACTCACATCCCCGTTCAAGAACTCTTTGATCACGAATTACGCAATGCAACTCTGGAACTAGAACAACTGTTCTTAAATGTTTTCTCTGCCAAACCCTTAACTTGTGTTCTGGAAAGTTAGGAGGTAGTGCAGCACACAGACGTTCCCAAAACTGTGGGAATCTTCATGAAACTCACCACGTAACAATAATTTGTTGGGAACATCGTAGCTTCTTCCCCATTTCACAGAAGCCTCTTGGCAACAGGCTCCATTCTCTTCTTGAGCAGAGAGTTTGATCGCTCCCCAGTCTGTGACCGGGCTGGAAAAGACCAGATCCATTATTCTCTTTTGTTCTACCCAATCACAAACTGAAGGAGCTACGCCCCAAAAATGACAATTATTTCTCTTGCCATCCCAGGGAATCCCGCGGTAAGATCACCTGCCTCTCCGCTCTCCCTCTTGTGATCAGGATTGTGGGGACAGAAGAGAGACTGCGGAGGCGACGGACAGCCTCGTCCGGCGCGGGCTGCAGAACAGCGCGACGCGTTACTAGTCGTGGAGAAGCATTCTTCTCACCTTGGAACTACTCTGACCCACCAGGCCGTGTAGTCTTTAGGTGTCCAGGGGAGTTAAGCAAACCTGCTCAGTCTTTTTGATTATTTTGGAGTTTTCTGATAAACTGTGCGAGACCCAACTCACTTCACGGGTGGCTTTGCAGCGCCGTAGGCCATCCTGATGTCCTAGCGGCTTTGCCTACGTAGACAGAAACAAGCCCAAGTTTTGGCACCTGCTGCATCCTGCACTGAAGACGCTTTCTTTACAGTCTTGCTTTGACCTCAAAGCGGAACTCTGTAAAGTCCCGTTGGCTACTTATTTTTAGCAGCCTTCTTTCTCAGAGGAAATGGGCAATTGTACTTCACCTCGGCTGAAAAATCCACAGCTGCTCCCGAGTTCAGATCTGCTGAGGCAGCGCTCTGGGCAAAGACCGTACTTGTTGATAGCCAGTATCTGGCCAAGGGAACGCTGAAATATGAGCAGGGACATTCTTTGCTTACTCTATCCACAACACAACAAGTTTTCAACTGCTTGGAATATAATCATTTATTTATCTTTACAGTGATGACAGAAGAATGTACAGGTGTTTTCACCCATAGGTATAAAAATCTGTTTATATACAGAGTCACAATAATCTTTAATTGGGAAATCATTCTGTTCTCCTGATCCATCCTTACCTTAAAAACCACAGGAAAAACAAATATTTAGTACAGGCAATATAATTCCAGTAGGTTTGCAACCTGGCATCAAAAGCTCAGCTTTAGATTAAGGGTAACGTTCGATACTTAAAAAAGGACTTTAAGTCATAGGACACAAAATAAAGTTGCTTTTCAAATAAGATATATACATCAAAAATAGGAGTCTAAAAAAGGCATTGGTTTTAATGCTATTAGAAAGCTATATAAATGTGCATGGGTCCGTTTCTTCTTATAACGAAAGACCGAAGGAGAAAGTGCCTCTGTCTTTTAGGAAGTTCCTCCTGGGACAAGTCAGTTAAAAGTACCTGTAAAAGAGAAAGAACGAACTCCTGTTGGAAGAGTAAAGGCTGACGGTTCCATCGATCAGAACGCCTTTGGTGGAGCAGTTAGAGCTGCGCTTCAGTTCCGTGTTAAGAGCCCACCATAAATAGATCGTAAGCGGGTAACAAAAAATTAATACAATGTAAGTAGCTACTCAGTTGTTAAGAGTCCCACAGAAGCCTACTTATTTCTCATTAGGCACAGCCCGCGTACATAACATGCTGTTAACATCCAGCCTCTTGCACCACACCCCTCCTGGCACGTTACCCAGGCTTCTGCACTACTCCGTCCCGCCCTTAAATCACTTCCCGCGTTCTTGTTTTTTAAATACAGCATGACGCGTACATAAAGAAGTTCCTTAATGTAAAAAAAAAAAACATGCTGGAACTGTATAAAGGAAAAAAAAAATGGCATCTTTTAAGCTAGTTTATGTGAACTAATCCGCTTCCTCAAAATTCTTGTTCAAATCTGTAATTAAAGCCAAAAAAAAGGGGGGGAAGAGCAGTTTTATAGAACAGAGCCAGGACACGCACATTTACCCGTACTCTGGCTACATGCGTGTAAACAGGTAATGAGTTCACAAGTGGATGAAACCCAAGGTCTACCGATCCAACTGATTTCTGCAGAGGACCACAGTACCAGTGCAAAAATAAATACATTTACGACCCCATTAGAAAATAATTATTTTATGCTAAATTTAAAAAATCCAATTGACAATTTGATTCTGAAACGGCCGAGGTTTGACATTTCACATCTTAATGTTCTTTCTTGACTTCCTTTAAAGTTACCCATGATTAGACTTTTGTAGGAGAAATACTCAGGGATTAAGAGTTTAACAGTAAGTAGCTGTAACTTTCCGGTCGCCTGGAAAACATCGAGATGGCTGGCCTCTTAAGTGGACTAAGCAACACTGGCAAATAGCTCTCGTCCACGACTTAAAGATCAAATTTCCCGTTAGGTTGCACTGACCCTGTAAGTAATAAAAATGACTCTGCATGAGAAACATGAGTATTCAGGGGCTGCTGGGTACTTTATAAATACATTCCGTTTCTAATTATAAGAATTTACTCAAGCAACACACCCTTGTATCTGAAGCGGATACTGAGTGCAGAAATACCATCTGGCTGTTGGGTGCACCAGGCGCATATCCTTCATGTAAGGGGGAGCCAGAACGCCACAGAATTACCACTCTGTGCTGTGGCTTGAAGACGAGCTGGAATGTTGGGCGGCCTCGCTAAAGCACGTCACAGCCTGGAAACTTCCATCCTACGCCTACAAGTTACCTGAGCACAGTATTCATAGTTGTACAAAAGCTAACTCCTTTGTATCTGTCAAATAGGAAATATGTACATTCTTTCCCCCTGTGAGTAGCGACTCCAGACCAAAAAAAAAAAGAAATTAATTCCTTTAAAATTACACAACGGTCTCCACACAGAATTCTTAGTCGCTACAGCTTCTGCTACCCCTTTAGGAACAGGTCAGATCTCAAAGCTGTGCACTTTCATAAATGAGCACTACGAGCTCAATGGAAACAAGAGAACGAATTGCCATTCTTCTGCAGATGATTAGACAAAAAGATTTTTTAAGGAAGTGTTTGGCAAATCCACAGCTCAGTACGGTAAACAGGAACACGATACAAGAAGATGCCTTGGCAAATTAATTTGTAGGGGTATTATCCATTTAAAAGTAAATAGAAAGGTTTCAGGAACTTTTTATGTGATTTTACTAAATTAAATTTCGAAGAACAGAAAAAGACCAGTTACTCTGACTGCTTTACCCCCGTTTCACATCAAGTCGTTAAGTGCCAGCAAATACATCTGCGATGGTTTCTAGAGACCGGGTCTTTGCCATAAAGGATGAAACCCACTGTTTTTTCCTCCCCGAGTGATCTCTGTAGCATTTAAAGTGAGGTTGTTCAAGTCTATATAGGCAAACCTATCCCGTGTTCTGCCGATAGAGCGCACGTCGGCTAACACATGTGCGGGGACAAAGCAGGACTGCTTGTGTGCGATACCCTCCCGCCCACCGAATGACCGCTGAGTGACTGCCAGCGGCTGAGAGAGGTAAATCTCAGCGTGCGTCCCCAGGAGATCTGACTCACCCGATTTCTCTTTATGCTTCATCTCCATTATCCATTTCTACATCTATATCTTTTGTTGTATCAGCCGCTCGTGACAAAATGTCTGCCATTAGTGCTTCCTCCAGTTTTTTACGCACTTGCTGCACCCGCTCTTCTTGTTTTCTGAAGGGAGAGAAGGGAAGAAGGGGCAGAAACGTCAGTCCTTCAAGTATACTGGTAGGCCGGGAGCAGAATACTTGCATAAGCAATGACTCGGGACTGGTTTCTCAATTCGTATTTTAACTTAGCACAGAATACGACAGAACGGTTCCAGCTGGAAGGGACCGACAATGATCATCCAGTCCAACTGCCTGACCCCTCCAGGGCTGACCAAAAGTTAAAGCCTCTTATTAAGGGCATTGTCCAAACGCCTCTTAAACCCCGACAGGCTTGGGGCACCGACCACGTCTCTAAACCCTTACTGACTAGTTCTACTACCTTTGCACATACACAGGCACACAGATAGTGCTTGGCACTAAAACTGAGAGCACCCGGAGCCAGAAACCTCTTTGGTTTAGTGTGTGTGGTTTACTTCCCTCATACAGAGAGAGGATGGAATGCGACATGCGACCCTCCGCTCTCAGACCAGATACTTGAAAAGACCAAACAGAAAGTTAACGGAGCAGCATCCCGCTGGACTATCTTTGTCAGATTGGCTTTTGCCTTTTTTTCTTTCTTTTTTTTTTTTGGCAGAGATATTTTAGGGTAGGCCACTGAAAATCCTAGCAGGAGACTGCCGTCACGAGCATTGCAAAGGGGAACTGAGGCAATCTCCCTCTTTCCCAGCGTGAGGGCATGTACGCCAGGAGCACCTCTGCAGGACGGTGCGACGCTGAGTAGGTTTCCAAGTGCTCAAAGAACCAACTCCAAGTCCCACACAGTGCGTGCGCAGGGGAAGAACCTCAAGGAACTTCACTGTTTCTGTTTATTTATTTAATTACTCCTCCCTATCTATTCAGTCCTATCTACTAGTCAGTGATGCACTTAAGATGGCAGCAACTTCTGCTGAAACAAAGGTTCGTTTCCCTGGGGGAAGTTAATTCAAAAATATTATCTCGGTATCAATATAAATTTAAGATATTCTGATTAAATGTTTAGTTTGGAAGGTAAAATTTAGCTTGCAAATGTTACTGGAAAACAAGAAGTCCTCTTTAGAAGTTTTCCCAAGAGAAAACAAATTTTGTATCAGACCCAAGGGTTTTTTACGTGAAAATCCACTTGTTCTGTCAAGCTATGCTTTCCACAAAAGAAAAGCTTTAAACGAAATATACGTGCTTAAAAATGGCCAGAACTCATCAGAAGCAGGAACAGGAAAAACGCAGGCACCGGAAAGCCTTCATTAGCGCCGCAGACTCCGTGTGACTGTTTAGGATGGCAGGACAGATACAAAGAACATCAAATCTTAGACGAGCAGGAGCGATATCCAACATGCTCCACAGAAGCCAGAAGCCTCTGAGGAGCACCAGCCTCAAAAGCTATTCAGTTCTACCGCTGCAACCGCTACCAGCACTCCCTAAGTACTTCACAAGAGGCTGCCTGCTTACAGAGATAGCAAAAGGAAGAAAAAAAAGAACAAGCTAGCAGTTCAGTACAGAGCTTGTTTTCTGTCTTCCAGCTGGTTTCTATCCGTGTTTTCTATCTTCAATATACAGAGCTGTTAACTTGCAATGCCTAGAGAGTGATCTCTCAAACCCCGGGCAGAGAGCCGAACAAAAACAAAGATGCCTTAATCTTTTGCAGAACCTGTGACAAAGGAGAAATGAAAGCTGGACTAGGAAATTCAGTATTTGTTAATTGACTGAAATGATCCCAAGAGCACACATAAGCTGAAATATAATTTTTTAAAAAATCAGTAATAAAAACTTGTCACCATCTCACTGTTGGAATACACTGTGAACTGGCCAAAGATTACGGAAAATGAATAGTTGAAGTCTATTTTATTTTCCCCCTTTCTGGCTTTAGGATTTTGACTTTAAGACAGCAGGATCTTCCCACAATCCACAGCCTACAAACTCCATCGCAATGGGCTTCAGACTACAGTCAACAGCCATTTACACCAGCAGATCCCTTCCCTAGACTCCTGGGGGTTCTTTACTCAGGGCTAATTTAGGCTATGATGACAAATACGAGCGTTTAATGACGGTATCATTTCAAAAAGTGCCTGAATGGCCAAATCAGAGAGAAGAAAGCTGCTGGAATATCTTTACAAAGCTCCCCTTTAGAGCGCGAAGAAAATTCCAACGAACTAGAACACAGTAAGGACACCTCCCTGCTCTTACAAAGAATGCATCAAGAATGAAATGTAAACGTTCCTTGAACACGGTTCTGGTCACTGAGCATTTTAAGTGTATCTCCTGGAAATGCCCGGAAGTATCACATATCCAGTGAAGATACGTGAAACCATCAATCCTCCCTTTTTCAAAAAAAAAAAAAAAAAAAAAAATCACAGGGCATTTAGACAACCTCGCCCACTCAGTAACCTGAATTAAGCCACAAACAGCTGAGCTGGGAGGGAAAGGAGTTTCAGGCTGTGAAAATTTCAAAACATCAATGTGTATCTAGAGAATGAACTTGCCAGAAAGTGCACCAGGAGTTAATCTGGAACATCCTTTCTTTCTTGGTGCTATAAGGTCCTCCCCTGCTTTGCTCTTCAGTGACTCTGTTGTCCAGACATGGAATCTAAATAAGGCCAGCAAGTATCTTATATGTCAACTTCGAGGAGCTGGGCACAAAACAATCATAAGCTTTACCACCTCATTAGGCTCCTTTATTTGAGATCTTCTTCGAAATGCACTTAACTACATTGAAGACGTTTTGAAAAAACATATGCTGAAGCATACGCTCAGCCTGTCCTAGATTTCAGAATCGCTATCCTGATTTGTAACGAGCCCCTTCCTACCATCTCGGACCTACGACTGTAGTATTTAACCCTCGCGATACACAGAAAAATGACCGTCCGTTCTGTATCTCGGACCAGCTTCTGTTACTAAGGGCCCAGGTTCTCTGTTTGCAGCGTACATGGCCTTCTCCAGAGGTTACTCCCAGGTCTTGTTTCCCAAACCCACGTGAAGACATAGCTTTCCCCAGTTATCTCATTTCCAAATTTTCAGCCAGCTAGTTGATCTCCCAAGGAGCAACAACCAAAAAATCATTCACAGCCCTCCCAGTCCTGAAGGGTCTGGTCTTCTAGCAAAAAGCTTTTAAATATTAAAAGCATAAGTCTTTATAGACAAGTAATAGCACTTTTAAAGAACATGAACTACCAAGAGCAAATGTTTAAGAACCAACAGCAAGAAAAGACTACTAATAAAAAGTCCTCCACTAAGTAGAATGCTAGGACTTACAGTATCTCCATCCACTTTAATTTGACTTCTTATGCTAGTTTATCACAGTAGTATTAAATAAAACTCCTTTAGCCTGTTAAGTCAACAGGGTTGGCAGCGCTGCCAGGGAGGGCAGGCGTGCTGCCCACAAGTGCCCACTCTTCACCACCAGCTCTCAGCTCCACAGCAACCCGGCGCCATCCTGGCGATGGAGCTCCCATACGACTGCAGCCTGTGCTCATCCTTCTCACCTCCCCAGCTGCATCACTCGCTGCTAAGCTTCTCTCTGGCCACGTCCTCTTTTCAGCCTTCCTCCCAGCAAGACACAATCCTCATCTTTTAGTATAAGTACGATTGCCTTCGAAAGCAAGCTAAAATTAAAGACATGCTACTCCTAACACAGAAATCCACAAGCCCCTAATTCCAATTCTGACCTTATTTTCAGTGGAGAACTGCTTCATACAACAGGATTGCGTACAGCTCTGCATTCAGATGATTTCCTTAGCGCTTAGCACGATTGTATTTGCCCTCACTACTTGCACTCTTCTCAGCCCACACAACCAAGTGAGGTGGGCATGCTTTGAAGACGTGTGATTCCACGCTACCGTATGCAATCAAACTATGATACTCTGCCAACCTCCTCGCTGATTTCTCCATCTGTTTTTCCATATTGCTAAATCTACTGAGGATCCATTTGATTTAGCTTCTTATGTGTTCGCACTACTCTGTCATCAAAATAAACAATTGTGGACAGCTCTAGTAATAGCATTTAGCTTCAGCCGAAACACAAAGGTATCTTTACACTTAGGGTGGGTGTCAGATTAGATGGGGGAAGTCCACAGAACCAACTTGTCCTTGTCTGGACACCAGTTCTACCTCCCTACATGTCAGGAGGGAGGGAATACCCCTTCTCCCCTGCTCCTCCAGCACATTCAAATATAGCATTTTTTGGAGACAGTCTAGTGGAGAACCATTACCCTAAGTGCTTACAGTAACATTTACTTGGTTTCTATGAAAAACACACTCAAGAGCTTTTGAGAAGCAGGGATTCCAGGTGTCTTCCGCTAACCAGATCTGAGGTGCACTGCTGAAAGGAGAATTAGTTACTAGTATGTTGACTGTATTTGCTGTATTGTATTAAACTGAAGTTCAGAAGCATCTGCTAATTCCCTCCCCACACCTACACCTCTCCAACGCATCATTTCCAATAGCTCTTTCCCATCTCTTCCTCCCCTCTGAGCAGAAATTAACCACTGCTGAGACAGCATGCTCTAAATGGTAATTACAGAAAGTCTCAGATGCCGAGTTACCGTGCTTTCCCGACATACTCCGTATCGATCTCATCTTTAGATCTGAGGTCAGAAAGTTTATCTCATAGCCAAGACTGATAAGGATTATTTAGGGTTTTGCCTCCCTGCAGCACACATCACTTTACCTTACGTGTTTCTTATTCCTGAGGAGAGCTCAGACTGTGGCAACGTTCTCGATCTCTCATTTTCTTCCTTTGGCACATGATAGTTCTTGTGGCTTTGGTCTGTCATGCTGAAAGTGAGACTTGTATAGGGTATGGAGGAATATCGTCAGGGACTAAGCTACAGCTGACTAGCCTTCATGAAGGTTCATATAGATTAAGATTCAGGCATTCTTAAACCCATGCCAAGCAAATTTAGCATTAAATTTGAATTACTCTTCATTCCTGTCTCATGGTAAATACAGCTTAGTTTTCGGACAGATTACAGGTACTTTTTCTTACCCACTGGTGTGCAGAGCATGACACAGCCAGACATACTACCCAAACTGTTATGCTTTGGTAAATTTAACAGGTTCTGGCTACCGATAAGAAAAAGCAGAAGTCCTGTTACCACGCTATTTGAAAAGGGCAATTGTCAAGACACCCGAGAAAGCTGAGGGACAAAACCTACCGGGTGATGGTAAGCGCTCAGCAAAGAACCTAGACTGAGCAAGAGAAAGGGCTGTTGAAAACTGAAAAGTGGGATTTTCAGAAACGACTTACATGCTTTAGGAAAATAAATCCCCTGAAAACTATAAGCTTTAGAAAATCCCACTGAAGAGAGAGATGTTTGAAAAGAATGATAGACGGGACTATGAAGCAGAACAGAGCCATGACTCTAAAAAGAATTTTATAACATATTGCAAAACTTCATCCACCCAAGCACAACTAGAAAAACCAACCCACCTATTTGTTACGTTCAGGAGACACCATTCCCCTGTTCATCCCAAAGGAGAGAAACCGCTTAAAGCATTTCTCTAGCAGAGACACAAAGGACGTCGCTCTTAGCCGTTCCTAGAAATGAAGGCAACTCGACAGCGTGGTGGCAAGGCACATAACTAGGTGCTGGTCAGGAAAGAAGCTACAAACAGAAGCTGCAAAGCAGCAGTCTCAACATAAACGACCCCACCGACTCAGTACGGGAGATGACCGTTAATAGGGAATTCTAAAAGCCTGCCTCAGGAGGCTAAGATTTGGGTGTAAAGACCACCGGGAGCCAGACTCATTTTACATGCTTACCTTTCATGGGACTAGCGTTAAGAAGCCCAGAACTATTCAGAAGATGTATCCCACAACCAAGAAAAAAATAGGGGCTTGTCCATAGCGACAAGGAAGCATGGTTGTTTCTTAATCGCGCATTTATAGGAGGGTATTTAATGTTTTCCCAGTGAATGTGCTGAACCAAATGAGGAATTTTTTTTGCATTTTACTCTGATTATGAAAGAGATTTACCATCATTACATGACCAGGAATACTTCAAGTAACGCACGAGTCAAGCTGACAGCTATTTATTAGATGCAAACAACTGCTATGCTCTCCCTGAAGAATTTATAGTACAAAAGAATATATGCTGGCACCTGGCCAGATATCCCCAACGGCGAACTCTTCCTTATCACGATGTAAGTTCAGAAAGTAATTGTACTGCTTTCCTTCGTGATAACAGGTGCCGTATTCTGATACTACTTCTTCATGCAGTGTGTTTTCCGGATGGTCTTAAAAGGAAAGCCAGCTTCACACAAACAGTACGAAAAGGTAACCTCTAAGAACATTTAATCCTACTGTAGTGAGCTGCCTATGAGGTCATGAATCAGAAGAGACACTGAACTGGCAGCATACTCACAGAGGTAGAGCTGCTCCGGTTCAGAATCTGTACCCGTCCCGAGTTGCCAGTATTGTCTGACAACAAATTCAGAATCTGCTTTGTAAAAACAACTGAATGACTGATAAGGCAGAAAAGGAATTTTGTTTCCAATAAATAATAAACGTTGTCATACATGCTCAGAAAGTTTCTCATTCTGCCCTGCAGCTGTCTGTAATGAAGCAAGAAGAGTTTACCTTCTGAAAGCATTTCAAGTCGATATTTAAGAAAATAAAGCAAAGAAAATCCCTAAGCAAAGGACTGGGAATCAGATAATTTTATACCTTAGCGTTAGCTCTGCAGAGGCTTCAGCTAGCCACCTAGGGCTCAGAAAAGAATGTGACAGCAGTGGACTTCGGCACCGAGTGAATTCCACTAAGTGGCAAGATTCGAGTTTGGTCCTCAGATTGCCTATGCAACGTAGAACTTAACCAAAAACATAATACTAAAGGCATAACACTAAGTGTTAATCCCTCATGTTGGTTCATGCTAAGTAACACTAAAAAAATACTGGATGACAGGATTGTTCCTGTGTCTCGCCACACTCGGGCAATTAGACAATGCAACAGGAAATCTCTCTCTTCACTCAGTCCTAACTCTAAAATTCAGCGCCGAAGCTTCATCTTTTCGTAGCCAAAAAAGGGTAAGTCTTTCTCTGAAAAGAAAATTAACAGGGCAGCTATTAAAAAAAAATAAAATCTTTGTCCATATGTGAGTAGATCCACCCGTGCTCTTCATATCATACCCTAATCTCCCACTTTAAGAGAGTGCATTAGCCACAAAGCTATATGCTATAGGGGAATATTCTTATTCTCCTTCGTTGAAATTACCACTGAGATCAACAAATTAACCAAACCAAAAATGGGAAGGAAGGAAGGAAGGAAGGAAGCCAATATTGACCATGACTACAGCTTAATGTTTAGTGTACTCTTTCTTGGGAAACAAGATCTGGATTATGACTCATACCTTAGTGAATATTTTATATTATTATTTTGACCACAAAGAGAAACGTGTCCGCACTTCTCTTCCCTATCTCCAGGACTGCACTGAGCCAGGAAGGAATCTACTTGAATTGAACTAGCTTTTCATTTTTACAAAGACTTTATATAACTTACCTAATGTCATCATCTGTGACTATGAAAGCTTTGCAGAGGGGTTGAGATGTATTAAGCCAGACGGCCGGGTTCTTCTCAACAGCTGCAGAGAGCTGCCCCGTGATAGGTGCAGAACTGGTGTGCAAAGCACTAGCAACAGCTGATAACAGGGTATCGTCGTTGTTACCTGGGCCAACTCCTAAAACAAAGATAACTGAATAGTTACCATTCGCATTTCATATGCAACTTCCAGTGGCAGAGCTCTTCTCAGTTCGTAAGGTTACGTACACTCATGAAATAATTGCCACTGGATATGTGATTGTATTATCTAAACAGTGAAACGCGAGTTCTTAAAAATAGCTTTGTAATAGCACAGTTCCCTGTGACTGAAGTCTCAGTCAGCATTTCAAAAGGCATCCCATTTCGAAAACTGGCTAGGTTTTTTGCTTACGCTAGCAATTACAATATCATCAATTTTTTGATAAAGACGACCACATCATAAATTTATCGGTCACATATTGAAAGAGTTTCTTTGCAGCTTCGTGGTATTAATCCACACCAGCACAGTCTTTGCTTTAATGTTACAAGGTATTAAAACAATTCTGGAAAATAAACACTAGAGATTTTTACAACATTCAAATTCCCGAGAAAATCTCCCAAGCAGTGGAACAAAGCTATTAACTCCGAACTACGACTTGAACATATTTTAGATCAACTTTCACCAATAAGAGTGCAGTTCTGAAGTGTGGTTTATATTAACTGCGTAAACGAACTAAAAATAAACATTGTTTTGGAGACTGAGGTATTTTGTCAGCAAGAACATTTACGATCTGAAGTTTATGTAATCTGACTGTAAACTGAAAACTTAAGAGCATCAAAAACTCTGTCCTTTTTAAGCACAACTAACTTGACGGACCTGAAGCAATTGCAGTAAGTGAACGCAATACCTTGAAGACCTTTAGGTAGCTCCATGGATTTTATGATTTGTTCACTGACATCCGATGCGCTGAGGCCTTGTAGTCTCTTCTCCCAGAAAAGCTGAAAAAGAGAAAACAAGATTGCTCGTTAGAAATAATTTCAAAACCCCTAAATCAGCTCATGGAAATAAACAGCATTCGTGACCAAAACAGCATCAGAACAATAAAAGACTGACAATGCCTCGCAGCTTACAAAACAATCAACCTAGCAGCCACGTAAGCTACCAAAAAGGTAACATCCTATCCGCCGATGGAGTTTCAGTCATCGGGAACACGCTTGTATGCAGTGATGCAGCGTGTGTTGAGACACTGGGGACAGCCCTGCACGCTGGGGCAGGACAGCTGCACCAACACGAATGCCAAGCAGCAGCGACGCCACTTCAGGCCCGTGCTGGCTTAATGACCTGGCCCTTTCCGACGCTGTATAGACCTCTTGACTTATCTGGAGATAGAATCACATCTTTTCACTTTTAGGAAGATACATGAACTAAATTCACATTCCTTTTACTTCCCATTGCTTCGGCGATTAGCTGGGAACACGCTTCCATTTCTCACAGAACCGGTTTCTTGACCTAGGAGGTTTTTATTTAATGACACAGATTTCTCTACTCACTCCTATTCTCTAACATGGCCCTTTTCTATTTAGATAGTGATGAAATCTAGTTAAAAAGTTGATTTCCATTCCACGGGAAGCTACATTTAACAAATAGTCTTAATAAGGAGGTAAGCAAGAACATAGCTATGCAATTTCCTGGGGAGCAGGCATTCAGAAATAGTTTGATTTTTCTGCAGAATATGGAGGAGGGGGAAAAAAAATCATCTATTTCTTTTCATACCTCCAAAACCTGAGACAAAAAATTAGACAAGCAGTTATTCTCGTCCCTAAGAAATCCTTTGCTGCAGCTGGGTACCCAAAAGCCTCAGCTTAAGATAGGGCTTTCGAATGTCATATTCTGTTCTAAGACTGCAAGTGAAACAACTAGAGCATCCTCTTTCATATTCTGTGGTACCTAAATCGCTAGTCACACTGCATCTTAACCGAAGCACTGTACATCAGGGATTCTTATTCAGAAAAAAAACCTGGTTTTCAGTTATCAGAGGCAGTAAAGAAAAAAGCAACAAAGAACATCGACCTTAGCAGTAAGAGTATACTACTGACTGAAAACAAAACATGCAGTTATGCTAAGAAAAACGCAATTCTCTCCACAACATGTCTCTACAGCTTTATGAATCAGTAGGTTGAACAATACCTGTGTTGCCTGAGAGATTACTATGTCATTTTATAGAGATCTACTTATTTAAGCACTCTTCTTTGGACAGTAGGACACACCTGTCACCAAGTTTATAAAGCCCACACAGGATCATCTAAGCTCTTCAACTTTTTTGCAAACTCTTGACTGCATTTCACATGTTCTTGACATTTCCGTGATTTGACAGCTTTTTGAAAATACCCGTTGCCACTTGCGTCTCATTTTACTAGAACCACTCAAACTTCAAACACTTCCTGGAAACTGACTCCTCGCTCCTAACTGGTATTCATTTTTAACGTTCCAACCCGGGTTTGAGCTACACTGTTAGCTGAATATCAGCGCATCTCTTATCTTGTTAAATGTTAAACATGCAGTACCTCCAGCCATTCGCTCCTGCTGTTTCCCACTACTGCTAAGCTCCCACCCGACAAAGCACTCCAGATGTCTTGTAGCAGTCCTTACAGCTCTGTGGATGAAGTGGCAGCGTCTTAAAGCTGTCTAGAACGCCACAGAAATCCTTCATCACAAAGGCAAAACCAGCAACTTGCTAGCCAAACTCTAAAAGGAACATTAGGATTCAGACAAAATGAAGACAAAGTAAAATCCTATCAATTCAGTATTTCATCACTGGGCTAGCTTCCCATCTTGATAAAGTCTCTACAAAGCTTATTCACGTTTTTCACTGTTTAAAGAATTCACCCTTCGTTCCCCATTCACCCTCCATTTCATCGGCTTTTAGAGGTAAACAAAAGGCCCACCACCTCCAAATCCAAGCTATATTATTATACGCTACAGGTAAACATCAGAACAGCCTCTGTTTATTCGGGATAAAATTAATCGGTTTACAGCAGCAAACACATCACCAAATACAATCAAATGCTACTGGGTTTTGATTCTTTGGTTCCCTACTCAAACCAACCCAGTACACAACGCAGAGGGAACAAGGAATCGGGAGAAAGGCTTGGTTATAGACGGGGTACAGGAATGCAAATGCCTGTGTAGGAGAGAGAGGTGCTTCAAGGACAACTAACACAT
This sequence comes from Steatornis caripensis, assembly GCA_013398225.1. NCBI lineage: Eukaryota > Metazoa > Chordata > Aves > Caprimulgiformes > Steatornithidae > Steatornis > Steatornis caripensis. Next base: position 117,233 of record VZSC01009278.1, on the reverse strand, counting down.
ACGAAAGCTTAGAAGATTTTGAACGCGCAGTGCAATACCGCACCAGTACTCACTCAGCTCTGTAAGCATTAATTTCAACTGCAGGAAAAAGTCTATACAACTACCAACACCTCAGCTGACTTTGGCAGCAGTATCAGGTAGAAAAAGCACCTGGGACTTAGACACACCTGTGAAAACAAGACTGAAGCGAAGCGTATTCCTAGCAGAAAGCTTCCAGCGCAGTTATACACAACTATTTGCAAACTACAATGACTGTGCTCCAAATTTTCATCGCCTCAGATCTTCTTTGAGACTGCACAAGTCACTCTTAGTACGTTTTTGCTCTTCATGAGAAATGCATCCCTTTCCTAGATTTTTACTATGAAGTTTGTTCTCCAACCCTTTCTGGGTCCTCACGAGTCCGCTCTGAACCCCTGTATCTTGTCCTGGGCCTCGCGGAAGGTTCTGAGCTGGACCACACCTGGACAAGTACTTCCCTATCAGCTGCACCAGAAAAAGCTAGGAAGGGACAGAGGTGGGGGTGGAAGGAAGCTGCTAATGCAAATTGAGAAAAAGCTTTTCTGTTACTCCACTTACGTGATGAAGACGCAACCATGCCGCAGCAACGGAAGTACGCATTCCAGTAAGTGAAAAACATCACGCAAGTCTCGATGCACAGAATATCTGCCTCTGAGGTTACAGCCCTAAAAATAGCTCACATTAGTTAACCTGCAACTCTCTCAGCGTTAGCGAGACAGGGATTAGAAAAAGAAAATAAAGCTCAGGTTCACGGGTTTTGTGACCCACTAGGCAGAGAAGTAGCCCCTGCGTTAGGAGCTATTCATTAAAATCTCGTCTAGTTTAACAGTTAGGCATCAGCATCCATAGACCACAGCGTGGACAGACCGCCTTCTTGGAACTCGTCACCTGCCCAGAGCCATCTGGACTTCATAAAGCAAGCAACAGAAGGAAGCAACGGCTCCTCGCACAGCGCAAGGGTCTGCAGATAAAGCCCCTCAAATTCGATACATGACTGCCAGCACCAGAGGCCACCTTCTGCACAATAACCTCACAATTAGAGGTTTCCTTGTAAAACGGAGCGAGCTATCCAGACTCTGGGCTTTTCTCAGCTTGAGTACCCCGGGGAGTACCATAATCCCAGACGGCCAGGGCAGGCTGACAGGGTCCAATCTGCCTTCCTGCTGCTGAGAATGCACCAGTACAGCCAGAAAAGCAAGATTCATGCCTCCGGGAAAGAAGCATTAGCGAACATGAGACTCGCTTATTCACTAATGAGAATCCTGATGGGAGCAGGATGGGAAGGAATGAGAGAAGAACCAGATTTCAAGATTCATCATCACTATGATGTGCTATTTCATTACTAATGCAAAATGAATAATCGTTCTGAGGATTCATCAGTCAGTTATGGGTATTCACCCTGCTGGAGGATGAAAAATGGCTCCATTTCGGTTTTGCTTGAAGTAGCGGTTCGGGAACACACACCAAAAAGGGCCTTAAAGCTGGATCCTTCACTTAACGATGTTTGAGCTGTCTAGGAAAACGTTCTAGGAAATTAATCAATATGCATTGTGCCAAAACTGACCTCTTACGCAATAATATCCTGACAAGCAAGAAATTTATCCCTTACCAGTCAAACTTACTATCCTAAGGGCAACCCTGGTTTTTTCCTGTGACACAGGCGGCAGCACAGGAATGCAATGCCAAAGTCCCCAGGGTGGAGCAGAATTTTCACTTCCTTGTTGTTCCGAAACTCCGTAATGGCAGAGCTGTACTACAGCTGTGCTTCTGAAGTTCTTTGTTTGGAGAATTATAAAATACTGCTTCCTCCATAATTGTTTCTTGTCCAAGAAAAGCTGTTTGTGACTAATGGTGAACTATAATCTAATCCGTAATCTCTGTAGAAACACAATCTCCTAAAAAACTATTAGTTCTCATTCAGACAGCAAAGAAATGATACATTAGCCTCCCTACTGCAAGAACCACCAAATACAAACATATTATCAGCTGCTTCTTTTCCTTAGATAAATAAAGGTCTATTTGCAGTTGCTCAAGCAATGGAAGCCTGCAGGAAATTTTTGCTGGAAAGGAATCCATTCCAATTCTATTATTTTTAAAAGAAAAGCACATCTGTTGTTAGCATTCAAACATTCTTGGAGGGTGACTGATTTATACATAAATAAATCAATCAAGAACCTCAAATTTCATCTGCCATTTACTATTTACAGAGTACTGAAAATACCGTAGATGTCGACAGAATGACGGACACTCACTGGGCGCACAAAGAGAGGACAATGATTCTGGTGTTGGCAGGTTCAGAGATTTGTTTGCCAAGGTGGTTTCTTCTTCTCAGACAGCTACAGATACCTGCTCTTAACTTGCACCAGCAGTCAGAGAAGGCTACCATCTAATTCAGAAGTATGACGGACACGTCAAGTTTAACAGCACAGTCACAATTCTAGGTAGCTGCTTCGGCATCTCCCCGGTTCTCTGGAACCACGTTTACTTCCATGCTGCTTGCATTCTAACCTGGTATGCGAGCTGATTAAAAGTTAGTCGTGTCTATGCAAAATGCAGTCGTACTGCAGACACAGACAGCCTGCAATTTAGTTACGTTTTAAAATCTGTTTTAAAGGCTAAGTGAGATCAGAACGCACGCAGTTACCATTTGGGAAATTGCTCAGCTGCTTGACATTGCAGGCAGTTAAATGAGGAAATATGATTAAAGAGAGATCTTTTCAAAGTCTCCATGGAAGAATTTACAAGCAATGAGAATTCCTCCAGAAAACTGGAAAACTTCTTTCTTCTTTTTCTATCCAATGAGCTGCTCAGCTCTGCTGCATCCATAACTGCCGATCAAAATTTCAGTGTTCCTTCCCACCTGGGAGAGGGAGATGAAACTTAACAGTTTCACTGGGATCCGTCCATCCCTCTTTTTGCTAACTCTAATAGGTATTGACCAACATGCGTACATTTTCCAATCCTATCTAATCTTAGATTCCAGTCCTCTAAGCTGATCCACAGGCAATAAAATCACATCTATTTGACAAAATACAAAGCGCTGAGAGCTAAATACATCTTTCTTGTTAAGAACTGTTCCAAGAAGACATACATAAAATGACATCCTGCAATTTTTCTTGTAAATTAGGCTTTTTAGACCGCACATATCTTATGCCAAAAAATGACTACGGTCAGATTTAGTTTGACATATATAATCCTATTTGATAATCCACTACAATACAATCCACTGCAAATATGTATGACAGTAAGTATAAAAGAGACTTTCGAATCAATTTTAAAGACTACTTCTGGCCTACAGAGAGATGATGTTATAAGTAAACCTATCAGGTTTATCCTACAGTTTTGAAAAAGTTAATACCCTCGGATTTGTCCTAAGGTGGCTTTTAAAGGTGGTTGCCTGCCACAGAACTAGAGGAACCAGATCACATAATACTGACCACCTAATTTTCCCAAAATGAGCTTTGAAGAGAAGTGTTTAAAAGAAGTCTTCTTTTAAACACTTGAGGTATGTTCATGAAATGTTTTTAGCCAAGTGTATTGGGAAGATACTGAGGTCAATGTTTTGCAAATCCAGTGTTATGATTACCATTTACATAAACATGAGTTTTACCGGTACAGTTTCTAATAACCCTACCATCACCAGCACCAGCACACAGCAGAATTAACTGGTGACCAGCAGGTCCTCAGGAGTTAAAGCTCTCTCAAAGCAATACCTCAGGTACCATTATGTTTGAGGCACAGGGGTAAATGAATGAGCTTCATATTTACCCTAAAAACGGTCAATAAGTGTGGAGCAGCGTGACCCAAAAAGCTCTAACACATGATGAAGAGGGTAAGTGGGCCCGCTGCTGAACGAGGCGGGTGACCTGGTGACGCTGGACACGGAGAAGGCAGAGTTATTGAATACCTTCTTTG
>VZSC01009278.1:89439-112036 GCA_013398225.1 Steatornis caripensis | reverse complement strand
CTTCTTTACTGTGAGGGTGACAGAGCACTGGAACAGGCTGCCCAGAGAGGTTGTGGAGTCTCCTTCTCTGGAGATATTCAAAACCCGCCTGGATGCATTCCTGTGCAACCTGCTCTAGGCTAACCTGCTTTAGCAGGGGGGTTGGACTAGATGATCTCTAGAGGTCCCTTCCAACCCCTACCATTCTATGATTCTATGAAGTGCTCTGCACAGGACACAGACCTGGAGCTTTTGGAGGCACCGAGTGAATGTAGGTACAGAGGAGAGTGATCCATAAGAAAGAAGCTTGATTTGCAGCACCATTCCGTTTGATCCACTTAGGTACAGAACACCGGACAGGCAAGTAACTCAAGTTTAAGTGATTACGTGAAAGATTTACTGCCTGTAACAGTTTCAGATAGTTACAGGACTAGCTCTGCTTCACACTCACTCTCCTCATTGAGGAATACTCAAATCCAGATGCACAAGTGGAGCATTAATGTGCCCTGAAGCACTACTACATCTCGTGGCCTTTTTGCTAAATAGGAAGGACGGGGTAAAAAAAGATGTGGTTTTAAGACAGTGCTCAACATCACCTATGAGGAAGGTAACAGATACAGTTGCATGATTTTTTGATTCATCAGTAATTCCAGTTTCAATTTCAGCAATGCTAATCTGCCTTTTAAAAATCCAAATCATTACCCTTAAATTCATCAAGAATGTATCATACCTTATCAAAACATACTAAGTCTAACAGTGGAGAGGAGGCTAAAACAAGAGAGTTTGGGTTGGGTTTTTTTTTCCTTTCCTTGCAGGGCCCACTAGCAATCTGTCAGGATTCCTTTTCTTACACTGGTTTATCAGTGGAATCTATGAGGGGACAAAACCCCAAACCCACAGAAATAGTAAGAAAATCTATCTTAAGCAAGCTTATGGAGACTCAAAATGTTTTGAGCGGGTCGATGCTTCAAAAAGAGACGTTAAAGCACTCTGAAGAAAACTGCAATTGAGGCTATTTAGGAACATACAGATACTCCCATCATTTGGTTAGATACAAAGAATTCAAGAAACCTCCATGGATTGACTGGTACTGGTGTTTGAATAAAAGCCATTTAGAGGAAGAAGACCGATACTTAATAGGAGAGAAGTCTAGTGAGTACCAGAAGACCGTTCAGAGCATGCATGCGTACACACACAGCTCAAGTTCTGACACTACCTACTTCGAAGATCCTCCAAAACATTTCCATTTTTTCCTCGGGTAAAGTTCTCCACTCTGGTAATCAGTAACCTATAAAACATTTAAGAATGGCTTTGACAGCTTTAAGATGCTGTCTTGCAGAGGTGTTGCCTGAAAAAGGCTTAGACAATCTAAGGACACTTCTTGTGTGCAACAAAGTAGTGGGCTGAATAGGTGGAACTTCTTGCAACAGTTGCCACAAAGATCTGTTGCTCTAATTGACAGAGTCACCTATACAAAGATCATAGGCAAGCTGTTATTATTTTATCTTTCCAAGAACTACCACAGGGTTTACTGCTTGAAGAAGAGCTGCTGCCAAGTATCTTCCCTGCCAATACCAATAAGCATGTCTTCTCACTTTCAGGTCATGAAAAAAAAAAAATACCGACTGCCAAAGGAACTACAGTACTCATTTATTTTGATTTCTATAAAAGGAGGAAGGCCAAAGAGAATTTTCTGGGAATTCTGGTTTGACTGTCTTTTGAAAAGGGAGATACAACAGCCAGAAGCGGATAAAGCTTTCAGAGATGGGTATCTAGAACTACAGAAGCAAGAACCGCTTAAGGGATTTGGGCCAAGGATTGACGAAACAGGGAGGAATGACACTGGGAGTGGTAACTGAGTAAGCTTTATATACGAATAGGCAGTATAGTCAGTGTTTCAGCATTCACTTGAATATCCAGTATACATTCACAGTGTTATGTACAGGGAAGTTTGCACACCTGAGTATGAGAGAAGGAGAAGACAGGGATAAATTTAGGGATTATTTATATAAGGAAGATATAGGCTTTACCCAGAGGGAAAGAGAATTCACGTACATTTGCAAGGCTGCATTTGTCCAACAATTGTATCTCAAGTGACAGGTGCTCCACATGGTGCAGGCTTTATTAAGAGTAAGATTTTCCAACAACTTCAGTCCTCGCCCTGGCTTCTCCACTTTATTTCAACAGATCACATCCAGAAAAGAACCGTTGCGTATTGAAAACCAAGCAAAGATCATGTCCATTAATAATTATGCTGCAGCTAGCCAGTAAAACATCGGAATGCACTGCGTGCTATGTTCAAACAAGATGTGAGTGTGCGTGCATGTGCGTGCAATTTACGTATGCACGTATGAAGGGTGCACGCGTGACCAGTTACTGAAGTTCCTCTGACCTTTCGGTTACGAACACCAAAGAAATATTATAAGATCTTGCTATAGCTTAATCCGTTAGAACCTATCTTAAGGAGGCAAAGATTCAACTTGGCTAAGTCAGAAAACGCCTACTCTGCAGATCTTTACTGGATAGTCATTCTCAAAAGACAAGGGACGCATTCCCAAAGACTTCAGGTACTACGTATTTGAAGAAAAGATTCTGGAAGCAAGAAAACAGGAAGGAAATAGGTAAACATGAACGGATTTGGAATCCATCAAGATACGAATCGCCAGACATCCATTTCTCTTGCCACAAAGGTGCCATAACTGTCATATGTTTTGGTGATTATTACTGGTTCAGCAGACATGACCAAAAGGAAATTCCTTACACACAAAGTGTAGTAGTTCACAAGTAAAACCCAAAGAATGTGAAGGGAATCAACAGACACATGCAATTATGCATCTTTTAGATCTGAATGTGATTGATACACTTACATGGCCCCTGCTGAACTTCACGGGACCAACAGTGAGGTTAGCTGAGGCCTTCAAATCTTGCTAAAAGACATCTCAACAAGATGATCCAATACGGCTCGATATTTCTTCTTTTTCTTTCTCACCTGAATTTAGAGGATGCAGAGTCTAAATTCCTTATGTTATTTCTTACAAGAACAGCATTCAAGATGTTTGAAAGTGCAATACTAGAGACAGCTTGAGTTTCAAAGGAAATGTTCTTAAAGTTAGTGACATATGAGTGCACAAAAATTTGAACGTGCCTCTGCATTTTCTTCTCATCCCTGCACTCCTAAGACAGAATGAGGTGTTTCCATTTGATGGCAGTAATGCTATAACTCAAAAAACACAAGTCAGACTTCAAAACAATACCTCAATCCAGTATACACTACATTATCTAGCTGATTCTCTCATTAAGTAGATTTCCATTTCTTCTCAGCTCCCTCCTCCCCAGAAAAACCAAAACCAAAGAAGCACTGTGGGAACAGGCGATCTGTCATTGATGTAAAGAAAAGCAGCTAAAGGAGAACTTGTGTAAGACGAGTTTACGTTACTGGGGCTTGTACTTATAGCAGTAGTAGAGTGAGAGAGAGAGATACGTTTTTTATATTAATTTTGCACAAAGCTCTTCTGTGTAAGGGAGAGAGACTAATTCTTGATGAGAACCGTGTATTTTATAGAAACGTCTATCAAGAAGCTGCACATGAAAATTTTTTTACATTTGCCATCCAGTTGTGACAGTACACCACAGGTCTGAATTTCAAGAGGAATGTGGTAGTCAAACATGACTGTGGTTCTGTGATTCTGTGAAAGGTGTTTTGGACGAAGAAAAATTAATCTCCATAGGAACTGTTATTTCTGTATTTTTTAAAAAATTGTATGTATTACCCACATTTCTATAAGTAACCTTCAAGAAAGGAATTCTCATCTGTATATGAAGCACAGCTGAAAACAAGCACATTTGCAGCTTGTCTCAACTTTCTGGTCAGTAATCTTACCTGGCGGGGCTGCTCCGTCACTCGCTGTGGATCAGATCTTACTTTGTTACTAGGATGATTGGTAACTTTGGTGACCGGTTGTTTGAAAATTGATGCAGTTTGTCTGATTGGTAAAGTTGTATTTAAGTCTGGTTTTCCCTGTTAAAAAGAAAAAAAAAAAGAAGAAAAGTGAATTAACAAAAATTATACAGAAAAATTACAAAAATTAAGGTTGGATTCACCCTCTTCTACTGATGTGCAAAAGGAGTCTTTTTTTGGAGTAAAGATTTCCCTTAAATGCTGTACTTAACTAACCTTTGCAGTCATCCATTTTAAAGAAAAAAAAAAGTAACACTTGACTTGCTCCACACATTTTCACCTTCTCGGGAAGAATCACACCGATTGAAAGCCCATCTTTTCTTTTTTTAAAATATATATGTTAATTGTGCAAACGACTCACATTCTGAAAAGAGGCAGCTTCACCATCAGATGTCTAAATGAAATCTCCAGTTTCCTGAAAATACATTTGTAGCCAACAGTTTATAGAATTCCAAGTCTTACACAACAGCAACTTCCTACATGACTTTGGTCACAAATTTCCTAAGCAATTCCCACATCAAACAATTCTTAATTCAGGGCAGTAATTTATCCTGGAATGAAATTAAAACGGTATCAGCTTTAACAAAGTCTTTTGACAGAGCTAGTCTTTATCAGGTTTGTGAACTGATTATTCCCAGGCATCAGATATAACTTCACCAATCCTATCTTGTCACACCCCAAACTCTTAGGCCCTTGGAGATCCTGGTGCCTGAACCCCTCCCCGCAGCAACAACCCCAGAAGTATTTGGGGTGGGGAAATGGAATTCTCCCATAAACCCCAAGACTGATGAAGAAAGAAAAAGACGGATCATCACGTGCGCACCATTCCAGCTTTTGCAAATCTGGCTCTCTATTCAAAAGCAGACTGCCAGTTTGAAGTGCTGTGCCAACAAAACAGCACCTTACAGCTTTTTGTTTGTAATCCCATTTCCTCCACGTCCTGAAGACACACTTTCAGCCTTTTTTTTTGTTTGGTATTCTTCTTAACAACTGAAATAACTCCCTTTTTTTTTCCCCCAAGGATACAAAGGTGTGACTGAGAAGACACGTGATTATACCCACACAAGACAGACACTGAAAATAAATATTCCATGATGCATATTTTCCCAATGAACGTGTGTCAAAAAGCACGTTCTCTATTTTGCAGGACAGCGCTAAGCACTTCAGTACATTAATAGTTTCTGACAAAGAAAAATAGTTAAGCTTTTGCCTTTTAAAAGTTTACTGCTACTCATTCGAGAGGAAGAAAAATAAGTTTTTATGTAATATTTCAGGTCTCAGAAGTTTTATAATTGGCTGTGAGATCGTAGCTCAAAAGTTACACAATGAACATCAATATGAGACTCTGTCCGAGGGTCACGTTAAAGGAGTTTTTCATTAGGGTTTCCTTAGACTCTTAATTTTGTGACAATAAGCAATCTCTTGGCCTTAGAAATGGGAATTTAATCTCAGTCTTCAGTCCTCCATGTTTAGATTACGCTATTTGGACTACATGACTTCATAAGAGAGACTATGTCAAGAACCAGAGCACACATGCTTGTTTAAAAATCATTTGTTCCTGAACTGGAACTCTGGAATTCCAGACGACGAGAGCTAGAACACTGACTATAGCTATTCTATAATGATCTGTATGAAAATGAAATTAAAAATACGGCTAGAGGCTTAGACTTATTAAGGAACAAGCCTTCTCTTTACTGCAACTGTCTCAGATTAATTCTTTATGTTGAAAGTTATGTATCCCTCTCTTAGGGTTTTGCTAGAACAATCTGTCAGGGTAGCTCCTCCATCTTCAGGAAGGCCTGTATTTTAGCACACCTCTGTTATCGCAACGTGGACGGCCGATGAGAACGGAAGTGTGAAGGCATTCTTCCTACACATGTACGGTGCATAACCTATAAACTAGCAATAAAGAGAATATCATCCCTGCACTCCACGGAAAGTAATTTTCGTTATGAAGATCACTCTACAGGCAAGCCACTTAATCCCAAAATACATCCTTACACACTACAACGGTTATATTGGCTGCTCCTATCCAACTATTTGATTCATCTGTCGGGTGAGGGGAGAGGCCAGGGAGAAGTCTCTTTCTACAGCCTCTACAGGGTGGCACGGCGCTATCAGATCCTTCCTGGTAGAAAAAAAAAAAGGAATTCCTCCACGTTAATTCTAAGGAATGTAATTAATAGGAAGGAGCAACAGATACCCAGGCGTCTCAACATAACCTAAATGAAGAGATAGCTTTAAAATTTCAGGCCTCAGTTTTTCGTGCAGATAGCCATGGAGGTGATGTATCAAGAGCACTACGCATACCCTTAGCTATTCCACAGTACGACTCAATTCATAGACACATTTATGAGTTAGCGCTCTAGCATTTTGGGAATCCTTGCTTAACACTGATTTGCTCATCCCCTCACAAGAGCCAAAGCAGTTTTCCAGACCAACAGAAGACATGTGCTAGAACATACAGGTGAATTCTGAGAAGGTTCTAAAAATCTATTCTATTCCATGGAAGCAATTCTGATCACCGGTCTCTATCCTACCACTCCTTTAAATATGCCTTGTGATTTTACAGGTCCCCTTTCCTCATCATTTCCAGGTAGCAGTTAACTCATTAAAATATAATAAGGCTAAACCCATGAATTCCAATGGAAGTCTTCCTCAGGAATTCAGGCACCTATCATTTCTGGTTTATAAACTTCCAGCCAGAAACTAACCAGTCTCCATGTCTTGCAGTATTACTGCTTTCAAATGGGAAAAGCAGTGTATCTTCAGAGATCTTCACCTTCGGCTCCATCCCTAACACGCTGTTGATTCTTGTCTAACTGGGACCAGGGTTTTCATGGCCAGAGCAAACGGCAACAGAGCACGAGTACTTCTGCCTGGTTACACCTAACTGTTTTAACTAATCAGAGAAATTACCATTCCATTAGCACGGAAGTCCTAGGATCTTTTAATACAAAGCAAAAGTGAGAATCTAAGCTTATAAATAAACCCCGCCATCAGTCTTCTCCTAATGTTTCACCCAGGCAGTCCCAGTCCACTAGAAAAATACTTTCAGATACTTTGGCTGTTGCTTTTAACATGAGCTTTGCATGGTGGTTATGGCCTCTATTTTTTTTCCTCACTGAGGATAACAATAGTAAGTCTAATGTTAGACTTCTTCATATATAATACATATTTTCATATATAATTAAAGCATCCCTGATGAGCACAGAATCACCAAGCAGAGCTAGACAGTAATCGCATGTACTCAAATTTGCACAAAGTATTTTGACAACGAACTTTCGTCACATCACATAACTTAATTCACTCCAGAACCTTGATAGACCTTGCCTATCCTACAAGCTTCGCGTTCCCTGATCTTGTGACATGAAGTTCAAAGTGGTATTTGAAGCTTTGAAGTCCATGCCCCTAGGGCATTCTGTGCACTAGCATCGGTATTAGTGGTAAAATAGGTATTAAAACTGACAAAACCAATAATATTACAGAGCCACGGGGGATAAATCTGGCTTAGCTAGCATTTCTAGAACAAAGGTCTCAGTTGCAAGTTCATGAAAAATATTTACAGGTTCCTGTTCGCCTGTAATGTGACTTAGAGAGAAATTAAAAAGTACATCCATTAAACTTAGAAAAATAAAAAGGGAGATGCCTTCAGGCAGCGTGAGAACTTAAGAAAATTCAGCTACATTAATGGCCCCCAGAATTAAAGCAAAACCCTGAAGAGTTATAACTATACAGGAAACACAGGGCTAGATGTCCCATATACTTTTTAACAAGGCTACATACTAGAAAATGGTCATTAGGATAAACTGTTTAAAGTAAGAACAGATCAATTCCTGAGTGCTGTAATTATAATCTTATTACTTTCCTACTTTATTTCCTTTCTAATCATAGTCACACCTTGGCTTTCTGATCTCATCCTAAATAGTCAGTCTCTCATTTGTGGCACTGGGTTTCGAACACCCAAAATAAACTCATTAGTACAGAGACTTGCAAAGCTCACCCATCTCCAGCACCTGCAGACCTTCAGATGTACAGGGAACAAAATTATCACGCGTTAACAGGAGGCGACTGATATTCCGAGAAACTCTTTTTCACAACAAATCATAAGCCAGCCGTACACAAGAGTTATTCATGACAAAGGAAGAGCTTCCAGTACATCCTAATAGGAGTAAGTTAACAAAGATCCCTACAACCAACACCTCCCCTGAAGGACAGAAAGCGCTTTTGAGCTTTCTGGATAAAAGACACTATCTACAGATTTCAAATGGTCAGACGCAGACTACTGCATTTCGGATGGCGATTCAGCTCACAATACTCAAGTTTAAGGCACACCTACAAAACTTCAGCCTTCAGGAACACAGACATACTGCGGGCCTTTACATTGCTTGACTACTATCACAAAACAAAATCTCTTCCTACTCTGCGAACTATAGCAAGGTATCAGCTAGCAGAAATATCGATGTTCCCCGCTCTTTTTGACTCACTAGGAGTATTTTATGCTCCAACAACAGTTTCCAAAAGGATTTCAGTCCACTACCTTTCCCCAGACACGTATTTCTGGAAGCATCAACGTGCCCCAGACATTAAAACGTTTTAAAAACTCAGCAACGTGTTTCCAGGCCTTTCAAACCCTTTAACCTAAGAAGTCACCTATCACCAGACAGCATGTTTAACCAGTAGTCTCTATTCCGTTCCCTTTTCAACAGAAAGAATTAATAAGCATATTTTTATGAGCACAGCAGTATGCTGTACCTACTGGATTCATGTTCAATTGTATTCCTTATTTCATTGCCTCTTCAGAAGCACTTCAAATAAATAAAGTAACTCAATTTGCAAGTGAAATGCAAAAATGGTTACAGAGAAAACAACGGCAAGAGCGGTATAGGTTGAAGCAAAACTCCTCCTGCAGCTCTACCGTAAATACATCTATCAAACAGACGCCTTTATTGCCATTACTGAAGGACCACTAAGAATGCACAACGCTAAGATTGGAGCTAAGTATTTTGCTAGAAGAATACTTCCGTGTCATTTGCACTGTCGTACATTAACATCACAAAATGAAGAGCATTCATTAGCGTATATTATCCTCAGTTCCACTTTAAGCCAGGTGGCATTAAGTACGTCAGTCCTGACATTGAGCTCTAATCTGCTAATGATGAGAATCTCCAAAGTCAGAAGTATGGCAAGGCAGCATTTCCATCCACCAGCTGCATAAATCTAACTGCCTAGGCACGTCCGAGAAAGAAGACTCGACTGTATTTTGCTATTCCTTCTTGAAACATGAAGGGAGCCAAAGAATCTAGAAACATTTGCGGTAAACCCTTTGTACAAAAACAAACACCCATAAAATACGAGCAAGTTTATACACAAACTTGCCTATGCAAGTCTGCCTTTTGTGGCCCCCCCAGCAGCACAGCTGCAAGGCGGGCTAGGAGACGACTGCAAGCAATCTCTTCCAGCGTCTGTCGAAGAAAACGTAAACTTCAGGAACAAACTGAGGTCTCATTTTTAACTATCACAGGAATACTGCAGAAATTCTTGAAAGCTCATGAGTTACAGATTCAGTCACTTAGAAATAACGTCATTGACCTTAAAAAAAAAAAAAAGCTTTTTTTCTAATCTTGTATTTAACAGAGCTCCTGCGAGCAATGTCGAAGTAACCTAAGATCACATGAATACAAAGCGAGCACAGACTCATCTAGATTTTATATATCAAATTTTGTAATTTCGGCTCATGCGAAAAGCCTAACCAAAACCTTTCCTTGGACTACCCCTAGGTGTTACATTATTTGAAAGCCTCGTGTCTGTGGGAAGAAAATCTTAAATCATTTGAACATGCGCTTTAAATAAAAAGAAATCGGCATTAAATGTGCGGTTCAAGCATTACAAACTGCAGATGACTAAAAACATCGGTGCACAAACATAGCTATAACCTGTTAGGTATTTTCATACACTACTGTAAGTTACGAAATCCTGAAGCACAGAACACTTCAAAAAGAAAACATTGCAGGTCGTTACAGAAATCCTTTCAAACTGTTGTACAAGGTTTCTAAAGTCTGTCCAGGAACACATTATCTGAGCGTCAGCTAAATTTACTTGTCGCGCCCCTGTGTGCTACATCAGTTATTTCACTTCTGTATGCTTCAGCCTCTTATTTTTGATCTACTACACACATTTTCTTCAGTATTCAAAAGGATACACTGTTGTCCAAAAAGAAACAGACAATAAGAGAACAATCAGACCAATTGAGAAAGGCCCAGTCTTAAACAGAAAAACAATTGGCCTTGTTAAGCTACGTAGCTGTACACAGACATCCAGATTTGGACAGATAAACGCATTTGCCTCAGAAAACAAGCTTCCTGGCACATATTGCACACATTAAAAATGTGAACTATTTCATCTCAGAACAGGAAGATGAACATAGCAATTTGAAGCCTTGCACAGGAGAATCTCTTGGTGGCAACAGGCCTAACTTTTCCCATTTAGAAGAGTATCATTCAGGTAGATGACTAGCACTGAGGTTCTTAGTCCCAAGCCAACTCCTGAATTACTCAAACGTTTAGTTCGTACTTCACCTCACCTTGATATTTTCTTGGTAGTAGCAGAGTATTCCTTCTATTTATAAATTTACGTCTCTACCACTACTAAAAATTAAACATACATGTACATCTTAGAAGCGGACTGCTTTAAGCAGAAAAGAAATTGCTAAATGAACTACAGGAAAGGAAATTCTTAGGATATCCTTAAACACAGTATTTACTAACAAACCTTATTTTGATTGAGAGAATCATTCCTTAGTCTCTGTTTGTTCTTCTGCAATTTACTGGGCATCATCTTTCCCGTTCTGAAGTCAAAACTGCTGAGATCAACAGTGTTTCCCAGGTATCTTGCCAACTGAGGCTTGCTTCTGAACTTCTTACCACTTGGACTAAAAAGAAGAAAACACTTTAGTATGTTTTGTTGTACAAGAGGATACAACCTTGACTTCTTATAACAGGTTTTATACCTTGTTAAATACCTAAAAAGTTTCCGTTATCTTTATTCCATGTGGCATGTTCATCGATGTGTTGATTAGCGATGGCGTACCTGCCCAACCTCGGCATATCCGCTCCCATCCTTTGCACAGGATTTAATTTGTACGTCAGGCTGCTGGACGTGAGGATGCGCTACCCCTTGGGAAGCTGGGTTAGCAGTACAGCTAAACCGAACCCCAGTATACGAGGCATAAATGTCAGACTTTGGCCAGGTGCGGGACCCTCTCTGCACGAACGTGAAGACCGTATGCAAGGTTTAAACTGATTGCTAGCTAAGGCCAGCCTAGACTCAACAGCAACCCTTCTCAGCTCTCAAACAGCAAGGCATTAAACAGATGCGCAGAACTAGGATTTGAGGTGACGTGTCATCTCGTAGCTATTCAGTCACCAGGACCGGTGAGCAAAGCCAGGTAAGTAACCGAGCAACAAGCAAGCAAGCAGCAAGCAAGATGATGCAGAATATGAAATAGGTCCAAAGCTGAGATTGCGTATATAGATCCCACCGTAATAAATCAAATCGGTTGTAGGGAAGTTATTTAAATCATCCTCATTTGGAATTACGGAATTGTGATTACCCCAAATTCCCCAAATTCATTTCACTGCAAGGGACAAGGGTGCTGCCCCTGGACTTAAAAGCTCCGCAGAAAATCAGGTATCAAGAATTGCTATGGAAAACTCAGACTGCAACACCAGTTTGTGATAGCCTCTCAGTACAGATAGCCGTGAAAACGGCTAAACACCCATCATGTGAAGCCAACAGTCCCTCCGTCTAACGCCAATTTCTACCCAACGAAAGCAAGCGACGTGTCAAAATCTCTCACTGCTGAAACCCAAAAGCATAACCGAGCTCAGAGGGTTTTTCACGCCACTTCCTTTCTGCAGAAAATTAGCAAAGATTTTTGTTTTCTTCACTTTTCCGAAGTGGGGGGGGTTTTAGCTAAAAAACACCTTGAGGCAAGAACTTCCCCACAGAAGAATATGTATTGAATTCTGGGAAAAATAGCTAATTAAGCCAAACATTTTTCAAAGTCATTTAAATGAATCCAGAAATATGGAAAGCCATAATTAACAAGAGGTGGGAGAAAAAGACTTAAAACAGATCACAATCTGAAGCTAACCTCCTCAAGGATGGGCGTGGGAGGGAAGAAAAACCCCACCACACATACATACACACACACATCCCACCACAAAACTCTTTTCTACTTCTCATAAACCGAGAATTGAAGCTAAGCTACACGCCAAACTAAACACACCACCAGTTTTATTTTAGATAGTGGAGATTAACATTCTGGTTTGTTAACGGTCCGAAAAATTCTGCACGGACGGTCAGAGACTGAGCAAGTCTCTTGCGGGGCGAGTAGGTTTGCTATTTAAATAATCAGACCCATTGTCTTTCATTCCTATTCAGGCACCTATAAGAAAAGTTCAGGATAAAACCTTGTCAGCAATTGCTGGCTGCCCATCCCTGTTTCCTAACAGACTAGAAGGGCTGAATTTACTGCATAAAGCCTCCTGGTAGGAATTCCCTTCCCAGCTTTCCTAATGAACATAAAACACTGGATGAAAAGGAGAAAGCAATGACTATGAGCAAACCCTGAAGTTGGTGTTAATATTCTCTGCTCCAGACACTTTTTTTTTTTTAAATTAAAACCTGTATACACTTGGTCATTTTAGCCCATAGCTAACTAACTACTAAAAGGATATAGAAATTTGACATCCTACATTTTCTTCTATTATAGCCCAGTTTTGGTACTAAAGATGTCTTTCATGCTTCCTGTATCACCGCCTTCTATTGTTCTGTAAGAAGCTAACAGACTGTGTCATCAAGCCAGCACTCATTTTCCTAGCTTTTCTCTTCAGGTTCCTTGGAGAGAGATGTTTCATGTACACCTCGAAGGAATCCAAAACTCCAGCAGTGCGCAGTTCTCAGCCTAGCTTCGCTAAAAATTCTTCCCGTAGAACTCTGAAAACAGACTTTGCGAGTAAAAGCAAACTTTACAAATGTTTTTCCAACATTCTTAAATTCTATTATTTACACATCTAACATTGTGGGGGTCTTGTTTGCTTGCTTGGTTTTGTTCAGTAATCCAAAAGCAAATATGTGATCCGATATTCCATATTAGCATCTGCATGCATCATCGGTAGGGCTTGTATTAAAGGCTATGTCAATCTGCAGCACAAAACCTACCAGCTAAATTAATGGTGAAACTCTTAGCAGGGACAGACTACAATCCGTTAGCAAAATATCTAGTTTCACCTTAATTTCAGTGTTAAGAAGAACTGCAGTTTTGTGCTGAGATTAGGGGTTTTTTAAAAAAAAAACCCACGGGTTAACAAATAATCCAAGACAAAAAAAGAAGCAACTGAAAATAGGCTTTTTTTTCTCTTTTAACTAAAAAGTGTTTGATATTGACATTCTGTGCCATAGCTGTTTGCTTCCATGTTTTCCCACACTGGTGTGAAGGATGATAGACTTGCTCCATCTGTCCTTGACCTGACATGACAAGAGCAAACAAAAAAGGCAGGCAGAGAGGAGTCTGCCCGCCTCGGCTTTGGCTGCCACTCAGTCAAGCACTTACTCTGGACTTCTTTACATTTCCTGTGTTCCACCATTCAGTCTCATCGTCTTACTCGTTTCCCAGGTGTTGCTGCCTCCAGTCAGCACTCAGCGACCACAGCACCTCCCTGTCTCCGTAGAAGTACAACGCTCCTTTGCACCCCACTACATTCACATTGCGGTCAACGCATCTCTTCCTTTCAAGTGGTGAGCCTACCACCTGCCCTCGCTGCCAAAAAGCGGAAATTGTCTCTCTTAGTCCTTAAGCGCATAGTCGTCTATTCCTATTATTTTCATCCTAAATCATTTCCTTATCTTCGAAGTCATTCCATTTCTCCTGATTATTTTCTGATGCTCACTTGTTCTGATGATGTCCCAGGTGTGAAACTTGCTCGTGCTGCACACGTAGCACACATCACCTGGGCATCCAAGTGAACAGATACTAATAACAGATCGGTTCCAAGAACATTGTCCATGCAATTCCATTAGCAGCTTACGACAACCAAGAAGCCCTTGTTCTGTCACAGCCTGCTATTGTCTCCTCTTGACCCCGTACCTTGATCGTTTCCCAAAACCTGTAGTATTTACCATTCTCCAGCTTCAGTGAAATCTAATGACACACAATTGAAAGTGCAGTTTGCTGAAGTCCAACAGATTGAGTAGTGTTCCTTCTGTTTACTTCACAACATTATTTTGGCACAAACTCTACAATCTAGTGGATTCTACCACAAAACTACATTTCATTTGGTTCCATTTTCCACAAAGGCCCCTATCCTTAATTATTCTTCATTTCAGAGTTTCAACAAGTTCACAGCATATCAAAATACTGGAGAAAGTATACGCTCTGTAAGCCTTCTGGTTCAACCTCAAATACCAAATACAAAATACCCACTGGCCTTCCATTCAGTTTCAAGGCTGCATTTTTTTCTAATACCCTCCGGATTCGCCATTTCAGGTGTCAGACCGTCCCACCGTTCTAAGAGGGAGATGAATATGTGAGCTGGAAGGATTTGAATAAATCCAAATCTTTATTTCCATCCCACCTCTATTAGTTTTCACATATATTCATTTTTTCACTACCAGCCCCGTAGTTGTTTCCATTTTCTACTCCGAAAGTGCAGGCTGTCAAACCACTACAGTAATGCCTTTAATTTCTGAATCATTCCCAGATTATCTTCAATCTCCAACCTGCTGCTGCTGCAAAGCTTTCTGTTACCTGCAGAGAAAGCTCCATGAGGTAAAAGTCAAATAAAAGGCCTATTTGCAGAGGGTTTATTTGAACATCTATTAGATAATTAGTACGCACTAATGGAAAAAAGTGAGGTTATAGAACCTATTTATATCCATTTGTCTACATAAAAGCCTGCTACTTACACATCTTGGTTGAAGCTCAGAAACAGCATGTTCTTTTTTTTTCTTTCCTAAAGGTGTTAAAACCAAATTTCAGTTCAAAATTAGCTTTCAGTAGAAAAGAAAGGTGGAAACAGAGGTATGAAGCTTTCTTCTCTCCGAGAACGCACTCTGGGTGATGCGCTGGAGATATCTTATAAGACAAACTGAAAGGGACCTTGAAGAAAACTCCGACTTCGAAGTCACGCTTGCTGCAGCAGATTTTTTAAATGCATTGCTCTGAGTTCACATACTCTAAAATTGCAACTGCTGCAAAAGTCAGAAGCACGGACCTCTACATTATTTTAAGGAAATATTACACAGATATGGGAGAAACCAGTAAAATTTGCCCTCACCCACAGGTTCTGCACATTCATTAATTTCACACTGACTTCTTTCATGCAACAAGAAGCAAGTGAAAGCGTTCTTTCAGGGTGCCGTGACACAGCGGAGCCTCCGGTCTGACTAAACTGCAGCAGGACCCAACATCGAGACAATTTAGGATTGCAAGATCAATGTAAGGTTACACAGGAATACCTCCACATAGAACTGCAACAATAGATGGTTGTAAAACTGTTATTTTTATAAGCATCAACTATAAGTTATAAATATTCAGTCTTACCTAAAGACAGTTGACTTCCTATAGCTTTTTAAACAATTTGTTAACTTCAATTAGCAGTTCCTGGGGTTTTTTTCCCAAAGAGAAATATTATATTTAGTGAACCTGAGAGACTTAGTTCTGCCATAGCATACCAGCACTTAAACGTTATCCTGTCAAATTAAACACCGTACAACATTTTTTGACATAGTCAATTAACAAAATCCACCACACCTCAAAAGAGGTGACGTGCAACAACACCTAAAAACGATTCTTTCAATGGCATTATCGAGGCTCAAATCACTTTATACAAGATCAAACAAAGAACGCAACCCTCCAGCTATACGCTTGTGCAAGTTCACAAACTATACAAACTGTAGTTCTTAGTGGGCTGAAGGTGATTATGTTATATAATGAGCTTGCAAGGAACTTTATTAAAAAAGACACTTTTCAGATGTTTCCTGTGAAGTAGTCGAGCAAGCTAATTAACGTACAAGGAAGTTACCTTGAATTTTATCGTACAGCAAAACCTTCTCGATACTAGGCTGTCTGGCCCTCTCCCCAGTTCAAAACGCGCAGCAAGTTTACAGGCAAGATAGTAGTGTAGCTTATTAAAGCAATAATCTTGTTGGCAGACATTGCTGGGTTTGGCTGCTTTCAAAAAAATTTTGGCAAACTTCCTTTTTTTTTTATTTTTATTTTGAGATTTTGCTTGCTGGCCCTCCCCATCAAACAGAGTTTTGAGGAAAATGTCAACCACAGCAAGCTAGATGCTCCAGCAGCAGATGATAAGAGGGAAACATGCTGTCTTCTCCAAGCTTAAAATGTCTTGCTTTTCAAAGCAACTCTACCTTCACAGTTTCGCAGCAGCAGCTACAATGATAAGAAGCTGAGCAAAGAGAACGTGCGATCTCGCAGCTGTTGAAACTGCAGTTCATTCCCTTAATTTAGTATTTACACCCTCTACTACAGCACCGCGGGGTCAGTCTAAACAAATCAGTCAAGCCACCTATCCCAAGGCGGCCAACAGTTGCACAGTTCCTGCGTCCTCAGGAAGGCAGGCTGAGGTCTGACCTAGAGCCACACACCAACGAAGAGCAAGAAGAACGCTAAACACTTTTGAAAAGGCAATCCAGATTAAAGGCATCTCAATTTGGGTGCCTAACAGAGGTAGAGCAAGGCAAAGTATTTCTAGCAATCACCTCCCTCCATCGGTTGGCAGTGGAGGCCAGGAAAGGAAGGAGACTGAAAATATATCCGAGCATTTCACAGCGTAATAGTAAATAAGCCCACAGAAAGCCCACAATAAAATTAGTTGTTTGATCTTATGTTCGAGGGAACCTCACACCAGACAGCTGCTGGCTAAAGCCTCCAAGGTAGCTGACCTCTAACACAGCACGACAGATTTGTTCGCCAGGACACCAAAACTGCTCTGCAATTGTTGGAGATATCTTTCTGCAAAGATTTGTTTGCAAATACTCAAACACACACTCGAACACGTTCAAAGATCCTGTAAAGAAGTCACTGCATGAATGGCGTAACTTAATACATTTTCATGCCTTCCAAGGAGTTCAGCACCTGGTATCTAATTTCGCTTGCAACACAAATCTATTTTTTACACAACAGTACCTATAGTTTATACCACCGCGTTAAATCGCCAACAGCAACTGACACCAATAAACCGTAAAAGGTTAATTTCTAGACTGTTATTTAACCTTCTGTTTACGGAAATATTTTGGATTCATTTATCAGAATCTATTTCTGCTTCCCAAACAACCTGATGAGCTCCTTTGCTGGGACTGAGAACTGCCTCACTGTGCCCTCGTAAAACGAAGTCAGAGTTACCACTATGACTTCGGAATAATCACTATTCTCATTCAGTACAGGGATGAATTCACCCTATAAAGAAAATAAATTTCTTTTACACACTAGGACCCTACCAGGCAGCACGGTTCAGCCAGCGTTCCCCATGCTGCCCCAAACTTAAGTAGGGGAGATTGTCACCACGCATTTCAGAGATCAGTGCAAGTAACTGAGCCATGGAAACACAAAATAATAACACTCATTCCATTTAAACTTCTTTTTTTACATTCTCCTTCCAACAGGCAAAACAAAAGGCAGCCAAAACACTCAAAGTAAAACCTAAAGATGATGGGAGAAAGCCTATGCAAGAAAACTGGGGCTAACTCGTTTGCTATTATCGTCGGCCTTGTGTTGGTTTTCATGTAAGTTTAGGAAAGCAGTACAGTTGTGAGCAGTGAAGGAGAAAAGACACAGGCTTTCGGAAGAGATGAGAAGAACAAGATGGCAACTGGAAATTCTCCTCAGCGAAGGCCAGCCCCTGAAGTGGGTGCACTGCAGAAAAAAAAAAAAAAAGATATAACTGGAGCAGCACTAAGAAATCAAGAAGCAGCTAATGGCAGTGGGTTTTTTTTCTTGCACAGAAGGTGAAGTACATTCTCAAAACGTAGACGTCACTACTGGGACTTGTTCCACGCTCTAACTACCTTTGGAAACAAAAACCCAATAAGCCTATGCATAACATAAGCACAACTGAGCATCACTCAGGAAGTCGTGACTTGCTCGCTTTTAAGGACGAGGTCTCCCTAAAAAAAAAAAAAAGGCAAAAAAAGCACACAGAATTAAACTAATCCTACTGTCACTGGAAGCTCTCTGGCATTTACTTTACTGTCAAACCACAAAACAAACTTCAAAGGCATGTCTGTTTGCCCCATGGGTACACCTATACTGGAAAAGCTTTTGTAGTTAAACTCAACAGTCTATTAGAATCCACTGAAAGTGGTGTCAACTGCCTGGCTTTTTTAATCTCGACTAGAAAAAAAAAGCAGAGTAGTTCTTGCTTGCTTTTTTCCCACGAAGAACAAATGCATCAAACCAGAATATTAGCTTGCTGCTGCTGTGAAAGAAGTAATTTCATGCCAGAGTTTAAGAAACATTTTTAGGCAGGTAAACGCTCTAGGGGGTTAGACACACGACGGGGATTTTACTGACAAAAAGCTGAGACAACCGTGTTCAAAGTTCCCACTTTATTCACACTTTTGCAGGACTTGGGAAGCACGGCTGAGACTTTTGGCAGGACAGCAGCACCCCCTACCTCATAGTACACTGAACAGATAATACTTTAAAAAAATCATGATGCCAATTCACTACAGTATTAGGCCTTACACAAACAGGTTACTACCAGGAGACTACTGCTAGTAATCTCTTTAAGTGGTGTTACGACTAGCACTTAAAAAATGCTCTTTGTGTAGGTAGAGTTTCTCAGATAACTTTGATTACAAGAAGATAACACCAGTTACGACAAATTGGAAACACGGTTCCTACAAGCACAGCAGCTTGATTTAAGAGAAAAATCAGATGTACAGCCTCAAATGTAATATCCTGTCTGTAGGCAAAGTGAAAGAATACTCTGGGACTGCCACCCTGCAGATATAGGAGGACATTATAAAGGACTTTGTGGCACAGACAGACAAGAGGACTTCTTATTCTTGAGGATCCACAAAATCTACCTTTGAGCTCGCCTTTGCTGTAAGCTGAGCGTCCACTTTACATACAACAAGACGGTCATCGAGAGAATTCCTACGTTCTTCAAACCACAAAAGATCACATACATCACACCTGGAAGTTGCTACGTATCTCAAACTGGTTCAAAAGAACACTGTTTTCTCTCAGCACCATCGTAATCGTCTTCTGCACTTTAATCCCTATCATTGTCGCTGTGAATATTCCTTGCTCTTGAGACAGAACATGGGTATGCACCACAACACACGCTCGAGCTACAGGCCCCGCACACCAGACCTGTTGTGCGGATAACCTTCCAGGATGCTACCGGATGTGTGGATTAAAGTCTAAACCAAGTATTTATTCTGAGAACGGTGCGCTGGTTTTGCATTTGTCCTACATTCGGTATCACGATTTTTAATGCACTGTTCCCCGATCAAATGAGTTTATATTACTAAATATAGTCAGTCATTCTCGCCTGCCTCAAACTCGGCTCCACAAGAATTCGTTTTTTCTCCATCACCGTTAACAAAGATCCCGCAAGCCAAGCCAGGCCCCTGGTGTCACCTGCGCAAGCCTACTATCCTCAAATCAAGACACACGTGGAAGTCTATTTCTTCTGACTGTTGGTATAAAATTAAGCAACCGGAACTGAAGATGTACGAACTTAAAACGCAACATACATTTTCCTCATTGACCTACAGTTGCCAAAAAAAGTATGGCATTGCTCTTTAAGTGGTCATGCCAAATCCTGATGACCCAGGCTTTTAGGGAATATTACTCTGTATAAGGCACACAAACCAAAACTCACTTTGTACCAACTACATATTTTAACAACGTTGCATTTCTTAACATTCTTTTTTTTTTTTTCCCCAACAGAACTAGGGTGACATAACCCTTTTGAAAGTATTTGGCCTGCTTTACTTACTGGATCAAAACAGATTTTTCATTTGTTTTAAATATAGCAGTGCTGAAATCTGCCTCATAGCTATAACAGAAAGAAAAGGGGGGGGAAGGGAGAGGGGGGGAGATAAATTCCCTATGCCAGTCCTGCCTGCAGCCATAAAAACATTTTTTATTCGTTTCACTTTGGTTGTGCAAAAGTAGTCCTGTTACTGAACAGAAGTTATTTCTCTAGACATAAATAACTACTTATTTTTCCAAACCTGTAATCTGTAGTGAAATCAACAAACTCTAAGCTAGGAGTTGCCTGGTAAGTTTTTAGTTTCAATTTTGCGGTCGCTCGGCAGAAGATCTGCATCACTGCTAGCCATGCTGGAAGGCGTCCTAAAATTTGAAACATTTATTCCTACCACTTTCCCACATTAAAAAGACAGCATTCTAGAGTCAGTGATGAGCAGATTACGGTCTTGCATCTTCAACAAAAATGGTGTTGAAGAGTTTCTTTAAAGGGTTTTAGGCAACAGCAGCGGCAAAATCTGAAGGGTGAAGGCTGAGCTCATTCCACAGAAGGGGCTAACCTCAAAAGCTCTGTTTTGATCCAGCAGAGCATTTGTGAAGTATTTCCACCACACCCCTCTTTTAATAGCTTTCTCATGATAATCGCGAAGGTCAGAAGACTCACAGATATGTGTGACGGAGGGGGGCAAAAAACTTCTTACGAGAAACTACTGGAAGTGGTTTACTTTACCTGAGCAACTGGTTCATGTCTTCCTACAGCGCGGCACGTTAAAGTGCCATAAAGCAGTCCCGAAGCAAGCAAGCTTCAAAATGCAAATAAGGTAGATTGCAACATGTATTAATCTTGCAAGAGCCGTTCTTAATGACTATTATTATTTAGACCATCACAGTAAATGAAGCTTTGTCCAATCCCTATTTGGCTTTTTTCTAGCCTTAAGAAATCATAAAAACATAAACCTCAGGTTTTTAGTCAGCTGAGCAAGGTGCCTTAACGAACTTAACGAGGTTACACATCATTCTGTGCAAAGCAAAAACTAAAACCCGGAAACTGTAGAGCTTACTGCGTTTTCCCCACATTTTCATAGTTTAATTAAGGATCTGTAACACACAAAACACTGACAGCCCTACGTTCTGATGGGACGAACATGTGGCTGAACTCAAGCGCTTTTAAAAGGGGTCATTCTGAGCGAACGGCTGAAGTTACTCGGGCCCTCTACATTAAACGTATTGCAACATAGTCAGCAGTGACTGTCTGGCTCGAGAGAAGTCTGGCATTTAATTCTGGAAAGAATAGTCCTACGCAGGAAGTTCAGTTTAGCAATCTGCAGAAAACCAGGGCCCATCCAGAAAACAGGATTCCAACCGTAGACTCGAGAGCAATCGTCCAGGCAGGCTTCACGAGGCAGCACCGCAGAAAGGCAAGGCAGACGCAAAGAGATAGACAGCGATGCCAGATGCTACCCAGTCATCTGCCGCAAGATTAGCATTCAGTTGGGAGCACAAGTCAGACAAAGGCGGTAAGACACAAACAGAACTTGTCTAAAAAAGTTTCCCATCATCGGATTCACTCAAAAAGCTCACAAAACCCCAACATTCCTCCTCCACACCTAGCGAACGTTTTGTCAGGCGTTTCATTTTGTGTAGCAGCAACACGTGACGGGTCAAATGATGCCATATCCAACACTGACAGAAACCGACTTTTCCATCAGCTGGTATCTGAGGGGGAGCAAGCACGACTTGTCCCTCCCGCAGCCCGGCAGCGGGAAGACTGACTCCATTCATTGCCACTAAAGGAGACTGCTAGGCCTGCTCGGAAACAGCGATGTTAGGGAGAGGTTTCAGGTGTGGTTCATCAGATGCATACAGAGCTATAAATAGTGGCGCTGTGGGTAAGAGGTTAGCCGTTGCAGAAGACAGCTTCCGCTGCTGTGCAGCAGGCTGGACTTACAGAAGCATGGCCTAAGAGCAAGACTTCAGAATTTGTTTGATTTCTGCCTTGAGGAAAGAGCTATCTTTTCAGTTTCTGAAAGCAAGCGCGAGGGTGAAACAAAATTAGGTTGCTGTTGCTTCTCTTGGTTTTACTGTAACCTGTGCAGTAATAACGAGAACATTCAGCAGCGGCAAGACTTCTCCAGTTTTCACATGCTTTTAACTTTGCTGACATTTCAACCGTTGTTACTAATGGTAAGCTTCCTAATTAATTCAGTGTGGGGCGTGCGTCCCCCACCAGTGACCTAACTATTTTGGGTAGGGCATCTTGGGTACAGATCATGGCAACTCTGACTCAGTTTAAATGCAAGGTGGGGGTTCTCTTCAGGCTCGCCCTGCTCTGCCCAAAAGCTAGGCTCAGGACGGTTGTCACGGGTCAGCGGCACCAGCACTCGTCTCCCGAAGGAGAACCGGGCTGAGGGGTCCCTACGAGCCCGGCTGCCCAGCAGCCAGCCCTGCAGCCAGCCAGCCCTGCTGGTGGCAGGGAACCACGGCGCATCGCTGCAGGCAGCCGGCGGCTCCTGCCGAGCGAGGGGCATGGCTGGCTGCCCGGGGCTCCTGCACAGGCGGCAGGAGGAGCTCCGGCGGGGGGGCCTGGCCTCCAGCCCGCCCTGCGGGCGCCTCTCCCCGAGGCCCCCCACGCCGCC
>VZSC01009278.1:40702-85029 GCA_013398225.1 Steatornis caripensis | reverse complement strand
AAATTTTATTTTGCCTATTCTAACGTGGCAGGCTTGTTTTCATAGCAGGGTTTGCCGTTTGTTGGATAGTGATTTGCCCTCCCTTGTTGGCCGCCCCAGAAAGGCAGATACCCAGCGGAGCTATCTTAGCGGAGTTAAAGACAGATTACAGAATTATATTAAAAAGAAATACCCTTTCCACTGTCAGCAAAAGGATATCGTATCAGTAGCGCAATGTTCTAAAATGGTTCAGTGAAAAACAGATACAACTGATCCTCCAAAAACGGTTTAGCAGTAAACTGAGTTGCCATGGATTACTTACGCTCAAAAGTAATCTGAGAATTAACGCAGCGCTAGAGTTGGTATAAAACTTGTAAATTTTATATTCTTCTTCTAATATCTGGTTATTAGTATGGATTAATTTTTTTTTTAATTGTTACATCGCACGTAAGGCGGCTAGTAATTTTTAATCTGTTCATTTACTTTTCTTGCAGCAGGCCACGGCAAGTCTGTATCGGCAAGAAGCGCAGCATGCGGAGTGATTGTGCACGTTGACTTGGACTGCTTTTACGCACAAGTAGAAATGATCCGTAATCCTGCATTAAGAGACAAGCCTTTAGGTACGAGTTACTTCGCTGTTAATTTGGCGGTTATGTGTACTCAGGCAGAAGGAACTAAGGACAGGAATAAAGTAAGGACGTGCCTGTGTGGTGAGATACAAGCAGTCACACCGGAGCTGTAACCACGTCCAGAGTGAGCAAGGTGCTGTCTAGACTCCACGTAGCTGTGACTACAAGATTAATAAATCCTGTTGAGCGCAAGTACAGGCACTTGTCGACGTGTCTGAGCAGTTCTGGGGACTGAAGCTGGTTTATAACGTACGTGGGCATAGGGAGGGCTGAGCTCCATGGGTGAGCCTGAGCCTTTCGACACAGTCATGCTTAAAGCATGCTTTATTCAATCCGGAAGTCAAGAATGAATGCGAGGCAGTCAGTAGTGTCTGCGATCGGTGGAGAAAGGACATCGTGAAACGACTGTTCCATCAAGAGCACTTTCATGGGTAAGATTGCCGGAAAAAGCCCCAAATTAAGAGCGATGTTACAATGGGCCCAAATACCTGTAAGGTTTTAAAACATTCTTACCATCCCGTACTCTAAATCAAGACATCTGTCCTTCTCATAACCTTGTGAAATAAGACTTGGGTTGGTTGGTTTGCTGCTTCCGCGATGCTGCTTTCTCATCCAAGCAGATGTTTCGTGGTCTTTGCAGCGGCATGAAAGTACTGTGGTCTTCTGTGAAGCAGCAAGACACCTGAATTTTAAAAAACATTTAACCTTTGGTTTTAGGTGTGCAACAGAAGTCCATTGTAGTCACCTGTAACTACGAAGCCAGAAAACTTGGAGTTAAGAAACTGATGTCTGTCAAGGATGCCAAAGAGAAGTGTCCTCAGCTGATCCTGGTTAACGGAGAAGATCTAACCCCATACAGGGAAATCTCGTACAAGGTTACAGGTACAAAAGTAACAGTTTCAAGGAGAGGACAAATGCTTTCTGTTAAACTCCGTGTGCACGTGCATGTGTGCAATAGCATAGGATGTTCTCCTGCTCTAAAAGTAGAATGAGCATTGTGCCATGGTGGTAATGTTTACAGTGATACAACATATTCCATAAAATATGTGATCAGACTTGGTTGCAGCCTGGCTCATGCACTATAAACGTATATCATACTGACGTCATATGGGATCTGTACGCTACGTTAGGATTACGCCCATGTCGTTCTTTAGGAACGGTTTTTCTTACTTAAATACTGACTGCAGGAATATATTTCCAAATGCGAAGCAATGGAGGACAGGATGCTGGAGCCTTCGAGTGGGTGAACTTCTCCATTATCACTTAATGAAATGATACTGTCATTGACTGTCATTAGTTACTGCTTTTATCGTTAACTGGTGAAATAGTAATAACATAAAGGTGAAAGCCCACCTAGCTGGAAAGGAGATTTCCTTAGGAGAAAAATACTGCAGAGGTTAAGAACTATACTTTCGAAAAGAAATGAGGGAAGATTTGGGGGGAAGAAGAGCAGGTGACAGAGGCAGTTG
Organism: Steatornis caripensis; assembly: GCA_013398225.1. Classification (NCBI taxonomy): domain Eukaryota; kingdom Metazoa; phylum Chordata; class Aves; order Caprimulgiformes; family Steatornithidae; genus Steatornis; species Steatornis caripensis. Next base: position 82,952 of record VZSC01009278.1, on the reverse strand, counting down.
TGCGATGAAGAAATCCTCCTCTTCTTCACCTTTGCTAAAATAAGTGCCGCCTTCTTTTATCTGGAAGGGAACATTGTTTCTCTTCATGCAACCATCCTACTTGAACGCATGGGAAGTCAGCTGTGGATTGATGCAGACGTGAAAACCTCAGAGCATTACTTGTGTGCGCATTATCCTTGGGTATCTTTTCCTCCTAGAGCTGTTGGGGGAATTTTGTCCGCTGGTGGAACGGCTTGGGTTTGATGAAAATTTTGTGGATATCACAGAGATTGTAGAGAAAAGACTAAACCAGCTACAGCAAAGTGGATGTTTAGGAGTCTGTGCATCTGGCCACGTGTACAACAACCGGGGTGAGTTAAACGTCCTCTGTGTTGAAAAATACGGTAAACATTTGTGAAGTTCAGTACAAAGCATCTGTCTGCTTCTCATTATTGTCCAGAGCTCAACAGCTGGAAACTTATGTTGGTTTCTGTATTTGAGAGTACGCAGATTGCAAATGTTAATCAGCGTTCCAATTAGATTGTACAAAAATACATCCCTGTGGTAGGTAAGCATGTCAAACGTGAATGCAATAGCTATGCCGTGATACTCATCTCATGCACCAGGAAGGAAAGCACTTGTTTTTTTCCTGGACTTTGAGCTATGGCGATGGCTTTGAATAAGGAGAGGGGGGAAACGCCTGAATAGTCCTGTTGCTCATTTGGCATTTGCTTGCGAGTAGTAAAGGCTTAGCTGCAAGAGAGCCCTCTAAATTAAAGGTTGGTAACACTTTGGTTACATTGGCAGAAGAATCTTGATATTTAACGCTCTTCTTTGACATCTCTTAGTATACTGTGTTTTATATTTAAAATACTCCCTAAAGATTATGCTTCCAGGACAGTATGCCCCTGGTTTTGGACAGCAGCGGTCTCCCTTTTAGCAGGGTTTTTGGGAGACAGGAGTGAGGTTAAACTTGGATCCGGAAGCCATGGCAATACCACTTGACCCATGAGACCCTACTGTCTTGTACTGCTTCAATGCAGTGTAAACAATTTCTAAATCTAGAGAATTAGCTAACTAGATGACCGTTTACATCCTGAACACTGCTTGCTTTTCCTTCGCAGCTATCGATTTGCAGGATACAGCGCATGTAAGACTAGTTATCGGATCTCAGATTGCAGAAGAGCTCAGGGAAGCCATATACGCGCGACTGGGCCTCACAGGCTGCGCAGGAGTGGCCTCTAACAAATTACTGTCTAAACTAGTATCTGGCACCTTTAAACCAAATCAGCAAACAGTTCTCTTGCCTGAAAGCTGTCAGGATCTAATGCGCAGCCTTGATCACATCCAAAAAGTGCCCGGTAAGTCTGGTGCTAGGAGCACAGATGGGAGAGCGTATAAGATGATAAGAAAATATACTGAACAAATTATAGCTGAAATAATTTTCAACTCTAGTTCTCGCAAGCAGGCGGCGGTGTGTGCAGGTGTGTGTTTAGGGTGCTTGCTTTTTTCCATATGCTGTTTGAGTTTTGTTTAGCGGGAGGAATGAAAGGACTTTGGCTTTCTTAAGTTTCGGTTGTGACGTAGATGTGCGGCAGCACTTCACAAGATACCTTCAGAAATACTGAAACCTCAGTTTATTTTTATCGAAGCCAAAACATTGTGGTTGATAACTAGGTTTTAAATACAAACTTTTTTAAACTCGCTGATTGGAAACCTACTGTCAGTCTGTCGGAGCCTGACAGAATACTCTGAGGAAGTACTTTCCCTCATTATTCTGCGCTGACACCGTGCTGTTGGCCAGGAAGCACTGGTGTAGGCTACAGATACAGGCAGACCTTTGCTGTGTCCCAGTGCGGCTTTTCTAATGGCGGATTCTAAAACTCGAATGGAAGCTCACCAAAAACATCACTGAGAAGTCTGCATTGCAGTAGTGAAAATAATTGTCAGTACTACATGGGTGGGCATTATTTTTATATATATATGTGTGTGTGTGTGTGTGTGTATAGATATATTTTCACTTTTCTTTGTGTTTTTAACGTGTTAGGCATTGGCTACAAAACTACCAAACGTCTTGAAACGCTGGGCATTAGGAACGTGTGTGATCTCCAAGCGTTTCCATCTGCTGTGTTAGAGAAGGAACTAGGTGTTTCTGTTGCTCAGCGTATCCAAAAACTCAGCTATGGAGAAGACGACTCTCCCGTGACTCCATCAGGCCCTCCTCAGGTACAAGTACTGTTCTGAAGTACTTTACAAAGAGCAAAAAACATGCTTTTAGGTTTATACAGCTTTGCTGGACTAACCAGAGTGATGCATTTTTGTACGTATTCTGTAGTACAACTCAAATTAATGTATAATTGTCCTGAAATTCAGTTGAGCTCCGAGTGTCAAAGATACCTTGGTGTTAATTCTAAACCCTTCACTGTGATACTTTTTTCCCTCCTCAGAATTTTGAAGTAACTATAAAATCAAAGGGAATAATGCGCATTTTTTTAGTCCTTTAGTGATGAAGATTCCTTTAAAAAATGTTCATCAGAGGCGGAAGTTAAAGAGAAAATTGAAGAACTGCTTCCTAACCTATTAGACAGGTGAGTGTATTCAATAGCTCTTTTTGATGACTGAAATCGTGACCTGAGGGGACTTGGAGCGTATGTTAGGTTTGTCTCATACTCTTACGTTTCTCTCAGCAAAATGCATTTATAGGGACAGCACCTGCTTCTCCAGCTTCCCCTTTGGTCTTTTTTTTCCTCAATTCATGGATTGTCCTGCTGTGTTGCCCCCCTTGCCCCCATCTTTTCTCTTGCCCCCAGCCCTTCCCTTCCTATGCAGCTTCTCTGATACAGGTCTTTGCGTATTCCATTTGCTGGTCCTTCTCTGTTGCTTTGGTTGTGCGTCACAGGATTCAGTGCATCTTCACTGATCTCTGTGAAGCACCCTAGGTTTCCTTTCCAGAAGTGGCTTTCTCTACTTTTGGACCCTCGGTGATCACCATTTATGCATGTCCACTGTTCCACAGCTCATTTTTCCGTCAGTCTGAAAGACCATTTTCATTTCTTCCTCCTTCCCTTTCCCTGTGAATCCAGGCAGTATCCAAGCCCGATACTCAACAAACACACTGGCATAGCAGGAGGATGCATTTACTCATGTCTTGACTACTGTGACTTTCCTATCCTCCCTTTCTATCCTGTACTCTCTTTACTTAAAACGCATTAATAAAAAGGAGTAGTGTTCTAGCAGCACCGAACTGTGTTTCCTGTCCTGCCACGCTTCAACAACTTCTGATTTTAGAAACCCTCTTTGCGTCGGTCCTGAATAGCCTTTGTGTCTCCCGTTAGTTCTTGATTTTAATTTTTTTTCTCTTTAAATACTTTCATATTCTCTGCATGCCCCTCCAAAAGTCTTAAAGGTTTTCTGTCCCCACATCTATGCAAGTCTCACAGTAGATGTATGCATTTTAGTTATAGCAACATTGTGGGCAAGCAGTCTTTTATCTGCGTCTCAGACATTGCTCTGTAATCACAAAATTTGAAGTGAGGCTGTTTGTCCTATCTTGTTTACAACACATAGAATTGAGATTTTTTTTTGTAGGGAAAATACCTCCCCCTCACCCCTGCATGCCTTTTGGAAGGGGAATGAAACAATTACGTACTTTGTTTCTTACCCGTCTTCCAAAAGCCAGCTAACCTTTTGGTGCTAAAGTGTTTCCTTGAAAAGCAAAAAGAGGAGCTAAAAGCTGAGGATTATACAGCTGCGAGACTGTACTACTACTAAACTGCAAAGACTGTACTACTTTAATACATTAAATATTGAAACGTGGCAGTATTGCAGACTGACCCCCTTAATTTTCACCTTCACTTCAGCTGGAGACAGTATTCACATGGTATCGAACTTCTAACTTATGGGTAATGAAGGGAACCAGCTAGGACCCAAAATTCCCCGTATAATCACTGGAGTAAAGCCACAAGCTGGGAGAGGTGTGCAATGCTTAACTGAAGTGACCCTGTAACCTAGATGCTGCGATAGTTTCCATAGACTCTCTGAAAAATACCTGTCGCAATGCTTACTGCTTTGTGCACGTTGACGTTCCACAGAATACACAAAGATGGAAGACAGCCACGCACGGTGAGGTTGACTATACGCCAGTTCTCCTCAACCGATAAATGGTTCAGTCGGGAGAGTCGGCAGTGTCCCATTCCACTTCATCTCGTTCAGAAGTTTGGAAAAGGTAAACTGACAAGTTTTGAAAGTATCAACTTTGTGCTGCTACCACCTAACTTCTCTGTAGAACTCCATTACTGAATTGCGTTATAATATTCCCTACATCTGGAAGCTTTTCCATTGCCTGTAATGGACGCATCTTGACGCGATACACTGAAAACATACAGAACTTCACTGTAGGAATAACTTCTATGTTGCTACCATGTTTTAACCCAGTCTGGCTGGATTCCGGGCAGTAAATTTCTTGGCAGGGTGGGCAAGGGCAACTGGGGGCTGCTTCCCGGGTCAATCATCTGCTATTCTCTGTTGGGGTTTCAAATTATGTTATCGGTTTTATTATCTAATAAAATGTCTTTTGGATGTACCTCTGAAAATGAGTAACACAAAGCCTCTCATCCTTCTCAGACTTAAGCTTTCCAAACAGCAATTGCAATTCATAGGAAATAAACCTGAATCGTGGCTGTATCAGCACACAGAATCACGTTGTTCCCTGACTTCAATTCCTGAATTACTTCTCACAGTCCTAGAGAGGCTACTAAAAGTCTCTGTAGCTTCTCACTTCAGAATTGCTACTGGACTTCTGCACTGGGGGAGACTCACAATTACTGTCAGCTCATACAGTCACGCAAACTGCAGTAAATCCTGTTATTGCCAGTGTTGGGGTAATGTTCTATAACTGCGTGGCCCCGTAAAGGCCCTTTTTGGTACAATTAGATCATTTTTCTTGTCTGTTCAGCTTGGATTGTATTCTGTAATTCTTCTAATCTCGGTTCATACTACAAAGTAATCTTCACAGGTGTGAAATAAAGCATTGTTACCGGAGGGCAAAAAAAAGTCTGTTACTCAGTTCAGGACACACCTGACGGGGCAGAGTGAATAACTTAACAACTATATTGACAGAATATTTTGGAAGCCTTTAGCAATGTTTGCCTTTGTACTTCGCTATTTCAATCAAGCTTACTCAGTCACTCTTGATTATATACATTGCTTTTTTTCAACTTTTTTTCTTTTAGAAAGCAGCAAGGTTATATCCCCATTGGTTGATATACTAATGAAACTCTTCCGAAAGATGATCAATGTTGATCTACCATTTCATCTTACTCTTTTGAATGTCTGCTTCTCCAACCTCAAAGATCTTCCTAGCAGCAAGAAAGGATCAATTGGTTTCTATCTAAAGCAAGCGTCACCGCCATCAGGCTCTGCTAAACGTGGCCGGGTAAGCTGAAAGATACTGAAAACTACTACAGATAAGAAAGTTCTGAGATATTACTGCCTTTATTATACAGCTTTAAAGCTTAACAACTTTGGAATTTTTAGGATCGTAAGTTTTATTCACCTGCTAAAAATCAAGATTTATTTGGAGCCTTCTGAGCAAGTGTTACTTGTTTGTTTTCTTTCATTAGATAGACTGCTTAAAAGAGACTTAATACTGTCCTGAACGGGACAGCCAGCCACGTTATCAAGCCCTTTAAGTGAAGAGAACAGAATTCACTAAGGGAGAAATCCAAACGTATGTCTTCTAAAAAATAATTGCCGACTTTGGCTGTTCATTCCAGTAAGATGTGCCCTTTATTTAGCATTTGTGAAACAACAGGCCGCTTACTCAGCTATCATCATGCTAAGGCATCTTTTACCTTAGACCAAGATCTCCAAACCAAAATTAAAGTTGATTATAATTTACCTCGTTGGTTTTATTAAGATACTTTCACAGGGATTATTTACCTTCCCATGCATTCTCAAGTCTCCCTGTTCAGACTAGAAATCGATCAAAGATTCCATTCTGTACTGGCCACTAGCACTGGCTTCTGACCTAAGTGAGCTTGTAATTCCCGCTCAGAACTGAACACATCTCCTACTTCCCAACGGCATATGCTAGAGAGTGTAGGTGCTGTCTGTGGAAACGCTGCTAAGTATTTCCACAAGATGCTTTCAGTACCTAATACAAAAACTCAGTAACTTCAAAATTATGTTGTGTCGTGAATTTGCTGTTTCTGTCTTGACGTAACAATTTTGCATGCTGATAAACGTGTCTGTCTGTCAGCTGCTCAGGAATATGATTGCTAACATCACAGAGTGTATTCTAAGGCTCCGCGGAGCTTTAAAGCAGTAAAATGTAACTTCAAGGTATTTGCTACTTTAAAATAAGAAAAGGATTCCTACGCATATGTACTTTTTAAGGTCTATGTTTGAATATTATAAGATTTAAGGTCATAAAGGAAAATACCGATCACAAGGAAAAAAAAATTTACTGTCTGCTAAGGAATAATGTGAAGAACTTGCTGTTAGTAAAACAGTGCGCGGTCACTAGTAGATTACACAGAACATACTTAGGCTTTTACAGAATTTTTTGCTGCAGGAAGTGGACGATGTGTCACAAGGTGAGGGAAGTGCTTCTTGGAACCAAAACTGCAACAGAGCTGGAGCTACAAAAACCAGGAAACTTTCAGAGGAAAAGAAAAGCAATATAAAAAAAGCAGGAATTCCGGACTTCCCATTTCATTTGTCTCCTGGTGATATTGACCAGGAAGTCTTCAAGGAACTTCCAGAAGATATCCAAAAAGAAATTATTTCTGAAAAAACAGAAGCGATCGCTACCGAGAATGTTTTGGGTCAGCCGTCGGTATGTTTTGCAGAAGAGGCGTGCAGCACCTCCCCAGATTGTAAGGGACTAAACAGTGACAGGCACCCTGCAGGGTGCGGTACACATCTCGCGTCAGCTCATGAATCTGCAACTGTTCCGGCACACAGCTCAAGGGCCAGTTGTTCTCCTGCGTGTCCCAGAAGCGCGCTGACAGGCAGTGGTGTGGGAAAACAACCTACTGACTTTGTGAACTTCAGAGGCAGAGATCTGTTATCTCTGGAAGCTGGAGCCAGCCAAACTGTTCTGCGTGTCCCTGTCTCGGACAAAGATCAGCAGGCCTTTGAAACGACTTCTGAGAATAAAACAGCTAGTAGGCAAGCAGGAATTGTATTTCCTCCTAATGTTGACACAAAGACTTTTTATGAACTACCTGCAGATGTGCAAGAAGAACTACTAGCTGAGTGGAAGAATCGGGAACCTGTGTCCAAGATTTCTGTGGATAAAACCCCTGAAAAGCCTAAAACACACAAAGGAAGAAGGAATACAGCACCGTGTTTATCACAGTCTAACAGTTTGCTAAGATATTTTAAGCCACAGTGAAACATTTTTCGTGGTAGTGACACTGTAAGAATCAGCACTTGAAGGCACTTTAGTTATGAAAAGTTGACTGGAAATTGTAAAGATGTGAATATTAAAAATATATTTTGACAACTTGTGACATAAAGCCCCCTGGCGACTCTGTTTAAGTAGTAATTAGTCTGTCTTATTTTTCTTTCTTATAAATTGACTTTATCTGATGAATCTGTAGTTGACCTAAAAATATTATAGTATGCAAACATATTTTAGTATTTACTATAATACTATAACACACTGACCGGGGAGGGAAGGAATTTTTACTTTAATTTTCATTGAGTTATACTACGTATGCAGCTAATTGTGTCTAACAACTTGGGAGGGGATTGAGCAGGGAAGATGAAAGCATGTTTCACGCTATTCTTTAATTTGTACCACTGTTTCTGTGATTTGTGATGGGAATTGCTGTTCACATGGCCATTGCTATTTCGTGCGGTTAATTCGTAACTAGAGGTCCTAGAAATAATAAGGGGTAATGGGAAACATTACTTCCAAATGAATCATGTCACCAGCTTGTTCCTGGACATTAGTCAGCATATAAAAAATGTTGAGGTTTGGTGCTCAGGATTCAGAAAATGACAGACAAACAACTCTGTGTACAAAGAGCAGCTTTTAATGAGATGCTATATACAAATCAATCAGCCTTTTCTTCAAATAGCTAATTCCAAAACGGTGAAATAGTTGCTGATTACACTTGCACACTTGCAGTTAATAAACAGGTTTAAAGTCTGTAGTACACAAGATGTTTGCTTGTTTCAGTCAAGAGTACGTGATTGAGGTAAGAATTTATCAAAACGTGTTTAAAGCTATGGCAAAATATTTGACTGTTTTAACATTGCTATAATTTACCTCACCAGATTCTCGTGTGTGTGTGCGTGTATATATATATATATTCTCTGCCTATAAAGTGCAAAACCATTACAACGTATCACCTGATTACATGGAAAGTGACATCCTGTGCTTTGATGGCACTTCAGTATAAACCCTTGCATCATTCCCAAGAAAGGAGAAACCCAGCATTCACCATTTTAACAGTTAAACTTCATACATTTCCACATAAACCACAATTAAAATAAACTTCATCATCCACTTTAAAAATGTGTCCAAGTAAAAGATGCATGTGACTTGAGTGCTTATTATTTTCCACTTACGTTTAATTACGGTCTTCCAAGCTTTTCAGTCCAGCTCTTGTTTCAGTGATTAAGTTTATGAGAGTGGTGGGTAATGCTGTCTCCACTACAGAACAGGGAAGCATTCCTCCTAGTTCTGGCTGAATAAATACAACTAGCTTAGAATGCTCTGGCTTCCTGTGATGAAAGGAGCAAAATCCTTCAGTTACCACTTGTTACTCTTGCTGTGAAACTTACGTGTTTGCAATTTACAGCCCGTCTCTGTTGAAATTACAAAAAAGTGGAGGATGTATAAAAGTTTCAATTGTTTCAAAACATAGAAGTCCAACTCACGAAACGGATCTGCACAAAACTCTAAAGTTTCCCCAGAATGAAACTGTCTAATTAAAATAAAGACACTGTGTGGTCCGGTAAATTTTATGCTTTGTACGGAGAAGACAACTCTAACCAAAGATGCTAATATAAGGGGGCTTTAAACACTTACTCGGGCAAAGGTGAACACACGTATCCGCAGGGGTTGTTATAGCCTCGGACACAAGAGGGAGTTGGAGGGCAGCTGGAGTATTGCACGCTGACAGCTGTAAGTCACCACACACACAAAGCAAAACCAAATTAATTATAAATGTCAAGCATGACTCAAAAATACCTTTCAAAAACAAACTACCCCAACTGCTATAGCGTAGTAGAAGGTCTCGCAACGCGGTCGCTGCTGCGTTCAGCCATTCCATTCTGTACGCGAAACACCTAAAGGACATTAAATATTTGTGCAAGTAATTCGATGCTTATGAAAGTTTCTGTTGATGTTTGGGCAGGCATACCCAAAGTATTCTCCTTGAGACATTGTTCCACAGGCCTAAGTGTTGAGGTGCGGCTTAGTTCTGGACAAAGAAGTCAGAGTTTGTCAGCAGATGGCATTAATTAGTAAACGCACTTGTGGAGATGAGGAAACTGCTGCACACACGCACAGTAGCAGTTAGGAGGGGTTGTTTTGTTTAGGTATCCATTACTTCTGCATAATAAAATATCGCAAGAGTACGGCTTACCGATAGGTCAGTAAAGTTTCTGCCGTGTACTAAGATCTGCACAAAGGAAAAAGATTAGCACAGACATGAAGTAGCCCTGACATATTTTCCTGCCTGCCCATATAGTTGTAATGTTAATCATTTTACGTTTTGTGTAAGTTTACAGAGCCAAACTTAAAGAGAATCAAATAAGGGGCAAATAGCAAGTTCACTTGGAGAACAGCATATTAAGCAAGTAGCATTTGGTCAGGAAGCCATCCAAGTACAGAAAAGCGTTATTAAATAAACACTGAATTTATATAATCAAATAAATTCCAGCTTCCTCATACTACTGCTACATTTTTAAAAAATTTTTCAATGACAGGCACATAGGAGAATAAACAAAGAACACAGTATTTTGTTTGAAGATCAATTTTGATGGTTTAATTATTAAAAAAAACAACTTTGTTTTGGGGATAAACAGGAAGAGACTGCTAACGTCAGTAAGACCACGCACAGAGCAAGGTGCTCTACACTGCGATTAGGCTGCTGAACTTACACTATACCCATTCACCGCAGGATTTCCAGAACGGGGCCAAAACACGAAAACGTCCAGTGGGTACATGCAACTTACAGTTAGTAGTAAGGATATCACCAGGGTATGGCTTAACATGCAGCAGGTCAACAAAATCTCTGGATGAAATCAGTCCCATACCGTAACTGTGTGTCACACTGTGGTATATACCAGTGTCCTGCGAGTGAGTAAAAGTAAGGTTTTGTGTTAGTATGTAAAGAAGCGAAGTTTTAATCAGCAAAGCAGCGTTATGTGTTGAGTAATGAGGATGTGGCAAAAATGGATTCCTGTTTGTTAGTGTAAGACAACAGTTCTCATAAGCAGTTAGTGCTGAACAGGAGAGCCACGAAAGAGATCTTCCAGCAACACAGGGTAGGGATTCACTGCCGTTCCCTGTGGCCTGGACCTGAGGCAGAAGCATAGCTTCTGTGCGGAAAAACTCAAAACGTGCACATTTGCTACCCGCGTTCAGCGGAGCTACGGTGCCTGTTTGCATTAAAGTACACACACTACATTGCACATTGCGTTCTAGGTACAACAAAGACGTACAATCTGTTAAACCAACTCCGTTCCAAAAAAAAGCAAAGAAGATATGGCTGGACGTAGCGCTACACCCTAACATCTGACCGACCAGCAGATCCAGGCAGAGGAATGTGAGGGAGAGGTTCAGGGAAGACAAAACAGGAGGATTCCCCGCCCCCAGTTTATGGAGTACTTTTATACACTTGAGTCATTTATACACGTGTAGTTTGTTCCGAGACCTCTCTCCACCACACGCAGGGCCACGTCTCTCAAGTTCGCATCTCAAGCTCGAAGCCAGCGAACGCAGAACTGATACTCTTCACAGAAATTCTGAGTTCTGGGTTTCCAGAGTGCCCGAGACAAAGCTCCAGACAACTGGAAATCAGAACACAGAGTATTTCACAGCAATAGTACAGCATCAGTTCAATTTCCATGGAGCCTTTAACTTCGGTGATTTTTTAAAATTTGCGTAAACTAAGCTCACCGGGAGGGGAGCCTTCCCTACATTTTGTTGTCACTGTGTCTCATCCTACTCTTCACGGAGACTTCTGTTGTTTCCCATCGACTGAATTCTTGGCATGCTTTTGAGGATATTTATTTCATAATAAATATTTAAATTTACCCTAATTTTTAAATTACCCCAAATATTTAACCCCTCAGGGGAGGGACATATTTCATACGCACTCCACATAAGCAGCAGGTTTAGAAGTTTTTACCAGCCCAGAATATATTGCATATTGAGAGCTTTCTTAGTCCCAGCAGAGGTCTTTCTAGTCACCGTAATTCATGCAGAAAGAGATAAAATAAAACCTTTGTATTAACTTATCATATTACCTGGTCAATCCTTTCTAACAGCTTGTAAGATTGTAATGCTTTGTCCCATTTGTTTCGATATTCAGGAAGATACATAAAAGGAATAATTTTACTAGGGACTTCCTTAATTATCCCTTCTCCGCGGTATCTGGATTGTGTAAAGAACAGATATTGAATTCACATTTATGAACTGGAAAAATAAGTTATACAATAATAAGCAGTTGGGGATGCCAGACTATAATGAGGTAAAGCACATGAATGTGACAGCACTCAATGGATTGACTAAAAATTCAAGTAGTAATAAAAATAATTATTCTGTAACTTCCTCTGTAAATTCTTTTCAAGACCATTACGTTCCTGACACCCCACATTTTAAATGAATTATTTGTGAGCTATTAGATAGGAACCTGTTAATTTCAATATACACAATTCATCTGTTAATTTATTTTTTTCTCTATAGGCACTGGCAATTCATTCTGACACTGCAAATCTTTTAATGAACTATTTATGAACTAGCACATTCTGGCATTTCTCCACCTTTTGTTCATCATCTTCTGAGGAGTTCAAGGGAAAGTTCACAGAGGGGAAGAGGGGCCTCTCACAAGGAAATAGGAACCTCCTGTAATGCTGGGAACTGCTCGCTAATGCTGATAGTTCTCACACCTAGTTCCTGGAGAAAACGTGAATCACAACGGTAGGCACTCAGAGACAGCAATTAAATGCAAAGGTGAAGGACGCTGCATGACAACGGATGAGCTCCAAGGAGACTATGCTAGCAAACAGCTTAAGAAACACGCAATCAGATTTACAGACCCTGACAATGCAAGAGTGTAAGTCAAAACGAGCAAAGACAGTCAAGTTCAAACCCAAACCCAAACCCAGAGGCCCTGTAAAATCACAAACCAGTTCCCTCACTCTGCAGCAGCTCTTGTAACCACTCACTGCCTTGGCGGAGCGAGCGCAGTGTGGGCATACACAACTACTCTAGAAACTTGCCTCTCCACTAACTACACCGGGTCTGATGGCGATGGAAAATATTTTAACGCCTACTCAAAACCAGGAATGTAAGCTGTGGCAGGACCAGTTAAAACCAGTATATTAATACTTGGATACACCTTTCATTTCCATAACTCCCATCAGCTTGTGTTTACCAATCATCTCCTAAGCAGCTCTCGCCTGCGTCCTGTAATACCTTCTCTCATAAACTCAGTGTGAGTTTTTAATCAGGTGGATTCTAGGCAAGGCTTCTGAAACACATGGTTGCTAGAATAAAAGAAAGGGCGCACTTGTGAAAAATCTCTATTTCCAGGTTTTTACAGTGAATTACTGAGAACACTGGAAAAAGAGGAAGTAAGCCTGGTAAAGANGCCTGTACTGGCACATGGGGTTGTTCCTCCCCAGAAATATTTCACCTGACTGCAGCAAGGCTCTCTATTGCTTGTCACTACCAGTTCCCATACTGATTTCATTTAGCAAATAAAGCAAACTGTTAATACTTCAGCCAATTAAAAGAGAAACTGTCATTTGTGGTATGCGGTTAATAAATATTCAATGTCAAACTGAAAATGCAAACAGACATGCTACAGACCAGTCCTGCTTGTAAAAGTGACAAAGGTTTGTATAAAAACAAACGAATGAAAGTTTCCGTCTCCCTGTACCAAATGGCAGAAAGCATGATGATGCTTCTCCTAACGGCAAAGGACTTGCTAGATACAGACCTGAGTACAACTGAAAATGGCTTCGTGCCCGACTGAGACTATAGCATATCTTTTCTCCTCCACAGAAATAAGTCAGGCACATTTTTTATGAATTCAAAGCAACCAGACTCACACTCCCTCACGTCCACCTGTGCTGAAACAAGACCTGAAATACAGTAAAAACGCCACACCCAAAGTATGCCAATTCTTATTAAGATAACAGTACTTTTAACATATTCTAATGAAATATCACACTATTTTCCATTATAATACTGAAGAGTAATTCTTCTGTAATACTAGTGACAGAGCATTGTCTTCTGTAATTAGTATCTTCTTTGCTCAAACCTTCAGAAATAATTAGAAAACCACACAAGACTTTCGGATTTAGAATATCGCTGATCACAAACACCTCATCATATTGAGAACAAAAAAGAATCAGATGTACATTTTCTCTACTGCCTATCCATCTNCGCAATCAGATTTACAGACCCTGACAATGCAAGAGCGTAAGTCAAAACGAGCAAAGACAGTCAAGTTCAAACCCAAACCCAAACCCAGAGGCCCTGTAAAATCACAAACCAGTTCCCTCACTCTGCAGCAGCTCTTGTAACCACTCACTGCCTTGGCGGAGCGAGCGCAGTGTGGGCATACACAACTACTCTAGAAACTTGCCTCTCCACTAACTACACCGGGTCTGATGGCGATGGAAAATATTTTAACGCCTACTCAAAACCAGGAATGTAAGCTGTGGCAGGACCAGTTAAAACCAGTATATTAATACTTGGATACACCTTTCATTTCCATAACTCCCATCAGCTTGTGTTTACCAATCATCTCCTAAGCAGCTCTCGCCTGCGTCCTGTAATACCTTCTCTCATAAACTCAGTGTGAGTTTTTAATCAGGTGGATTCTAGGCAAGGCTTCTGAAACACATGGTTGCTAGAATAAAAGAAAGGGCGCACTTGTGAAAAATCTCTATTTCCAGGTTTTTACAGTGAATTACTGAGAACACTGGAAAAAGAGGAAGTAAGCCTGGTAAAGACCGCTTGGATCACCAAATCTAGTCTCCCTATCTCAGACACTGAAATACGTATCTCACTGTCTTTCTTGAGCTTAGGTGACATGATTCCAAACAGAATCCTATTCAGCCTTGAACACTTAATGCGCCCCTGAACTCTGCTGAAAATCACAGAATCACAGAATGGTAGGGGTTGGAAGGGACCTCTAGAGATCATCTAGTCCAACCCCCCTGCTAAAGCAGCTTAGCCTAGAGCAGGNCACAGAAATAAGTCAGGCACATTTTTTATGAATTCAAAGCAACCAGACTCACACTCCCTCACGTCCACCTGTGCTGAAACAAGACCTGAAATACAGTAAAAACGCCACACCCAAAGTATGCCAATTCTTATTAAGATAACAGTACTTTTAACATATTCTAATGAAATATCACACTATTTTCCATTATAATACTGAAGAGTAATTCTTCTGTAATACTAGTGACAGAGCATTGTCTTCTGTAATTAGTATCTTCTTTGCTCAAACCTTCAGAAATAATTAGAAAACCACACAAGACTTTCGGATTTAGAATATCGCTGATCACAAACACCTCATCATATTGAGAACAAAAAAGAATCAGATGTACATTTTCTCTACTGCCTATCCATCTAGATTGGCATTTAATGTAATTTAATACTCATTAGGCATTTAAAAAAAAAAAGAGAGAGGCTAAGGACATGTCGCAAGTGTCTTCTTCCCCTCCGCTTTTGCACGCTTCTTTTCAGTGAGTTGGGGTTTTTTTGTTCTGTCTTTCCCTGGTTTAATGAGCTGAATCAGCTCACGAAACAATCAGCCGAGCGCCACAGCCACCATAAACGAGTAGCAGGATTGCAGAGCCAGGAGAGGAGTAGGGAAGAGGAGAGGAGGAACGTAAAGAGTAGAGCCAGCTCTACCAGTGACAGCAAGCTGTGAGTTCAGCTTCGTCTGCCTCGCCTAACTCCACCCTCTGGGCCAAACAGAGTCGCTTAACAACAGCCCAGAATTCATCGCTCAGGAGAAGGAAGGACAAATGAAGGTGCTGCCCCAGACATTATACCACCTTCTTATTCTCGGTACAGTTAATTCCGTTTCAGTAGCCAGAAAGCAAAAGGCACAAAGGACAGATACGGTAGAGCGAGAGCGTAAGCATGTCTGCATGTGTATCAGTCATTTCACAAGTATGAAGGGCAGAAAAGCAAAGCCCCGCTGGTAGGATGTAACGGCTTGAATAGAATGTTCTACCAGGAAGAGCCACTGACTTCAAGCCAAAACTGTGACTCCCTATCTACTCATTCCATTTATCTAGTATTTAATTTTCATAATGCATTTGAAAATTGCTTGGAAAATTCATCTCTTGTATTCCAGCCCTACTGCTGACCCAGTGTAACTACAGCACAAAATCTTCTCTACAGCTAACAAAACTAAACTTCACACTTTCATGGTTAACTTTTCCATTTCAATCTTGGGTGTCACTGTTCAAAAAAGACGATGTTACTGATTACAATGACAAACAAAATCTAAATACTTACATATTTCCCGCGTACTCTTTTGAAGGCTTTGAAGAAACTGTAACATTTTTCTCAAAGCAGAAAAAGGAAAAATAAAAACTTAGCAGTTGATAAAGAGTTGTCAACTCATTTTTAAAGGAAAACAGTTTTAAACACTTTTCCCAACAAAATGCATTTAATAAAAATAACTTCATAAACAATATTAACTAATATTTTCTTACTGAAACTTTTATCACTCTCCATCCTGAAGTATCTTGACTGTACGATAAAATTTTTTCTGAAACTTCATCCACAAGTTTCTTATAGTCCATTTATCTGTAAAGATTTAAAAGCAATTTGTTGGTATAGGACAAAAGCATTCCTTAAAAAGCAGAAAACATAGGACTCATTCCTGTATCCCTTCCACAGGCTTTCGTATACACTAACAGAGTGTTTCTATCAAATGAGCTTCTTGGTCTTCGCATTCAGTTTCAGAAAAGGACAGTTGTTATTTAAACAAGCTTCTACAGTGGACTTCCAGTGTGGGCTACTGAGAAGTAGCCGTTGGCGTGGATCTTGGGAATGAATTACAGCACCCAGCGAGACACACCGCTCACTCCGCACCAAACCCACCATTGCTCCACATTAAAACTGCACCGTTTATCCCCGGAGATCCCGATTCTGCCATGATCCGCTGAAGTCATTAGACTAGCGGCCAACTCACGTAGTTAAAACACGCGAGGCTCAAACAACTGAGGAGAGATTTTTCGCCCATCGGAGCTTTATGCAACCACCTTTATAGGCTGTGCTGTCGTGGAAACCTTTTGCAAGCGAGAGGCCCGGCTCTAGCGAACAGTGCGGGAGCAAAGCCGCAGAAGGCGCCCTTCGAGGCCAACGCAGCCCTCCAACGCCGCCATCTCCCCACCTCCCCATCCTTCCCCCAACACGAGCAGCCATCTCTCCGGTAACTCTGTCACCGTGGTTCTAACGCCGTTGGCGTTGAACGTTTCTGCACCAGTCTCTCACACAAAGTTAACTTCGTGGTTAAACCTTCACGGGGCTGTCCCGTGGAAAGGGCCCACTGACTGCCCCAGCTACCTCACGGACATGCTGCGGGACGAGGCCAGGCGCTGTTGGCGGCCTCGAGGAGGGGGTGCCGGCCCCGGGCTCGGGCAGAGCACAGCACGCACCGGGCACGAATCCGCGGCGCCTCCGGCGAGGGGCTGGGCTGGGCCGGCCGGGCCCGCCAGCCCCCACAGCCCGCTCGGGGGGCGCTGACAGGCGGAGCCCAAGGTCTGGGGCCGGCGGGACCCCCCGTTCTCCGCGGAGGCGGCCCTGAGGCGCGGCGGGACCCCCCGTTCTCCCACGGAGCCGGCTGCCCGGGCGAAGCGGTGGGGGCTCAGGGGAGGAAGACGAGGAGGCGGCAGCGGCGGCTGACACTCACCTCAGCAGCACGGCAC
Organism: Steatornis caripensis; assembly: GCA_013398225.1. Lineage (NCBI taxonomy): Eukaryota > Metazoa > Chordata > Aves > Caprimulgiformes > Steatornithidae > Steatornis > Steatornis caripensis. The sequence goes on along the minus strand of VZSC01009278.1, from coordinate 65,822 downwards.
GGCACGGCGCGGCGCGGCGCGGCGCGGCACAGAGCAGAACGACCTGCCCCCGCCCCGCCTTCCCGCCGTCGGGCACGCCGGGCGCTGTAGTCCCGGCCCAGCTCGGCGCTGCCCGCCCGGCTTCGACTACAACTCCCGCAGGGCCGCGCAGGCCGCCATTTTGCAAAGGGGTGGGCTCCTTTCAAAATCGCTGAGCGGCAAACGCCGGAGGAGCGGCCGTGGCGGCGGAGGGACGGCCGGCGCTCCGGGCAGGAGCTGCGGCGGTGCTGCCTTGGGCTCCCCTCTTCCCCCGCGCTCGCTGCTTCTTGTGAGGGAAAGGGGTCGAGGGTGCCCGTGCGGGCCCGCCGGGCCACTCCCGGGCCGTGTGAGGGGCTGGGGCGCCGCGAGGGCTCTGCGCAGGGGTCGGGGCCCAGCTCGGCTGCCTGGAAAACCGCTCCTGCCTTGGAAGAGCCCGTCCCGGCGGTGCCTTTTTCGTAGAAATCCTCAATGCCGCCCTTGCACGATGAGCCCCGCGCGCGTGCGGTATTGGGCGTAACAAATGTAATCATCTTTTTTCCTTGCTGCAGCACCTTAACGGATTTTCCAAGGGGTGTTTTACCTTCAGGGATGAAAGGAGCTGTTAGGTTTCTTTCGGTGGCCTTGTCCGTCCTGATTACGGTATTTGGAACAAGCCTGTGCTTCCAACTCTTCAGTTTACAGCTTGTGGGAGTTGCAAAGGCAGCTTGGATTGGGTTGGCTAAATTACGTAGATAAGACAATTCTAAGTGCTCCCGTGTGGCTTGCACAATTCTTTTGCTGTGTGTACCTGTTCTGGTTACATATAAATATCTGCAAGGGTAATGGCTTCTTCCTCTTGTTACGCTGTGCGTTAGTTTTTAGTACTGTCAAAGCTAATTTTACTTGTTTTGTGCATGAACGCCGCTCTTTTGTGCTGGTTCTGAAATGAAAAGTTATGATACTTCTGTACGTCTTTGCTGAAGCGTATGTTTGGTGACAAACATCAGCAATTCTTACGTGAAATTCTTGCAAAAGCAGGGTACTGAGGTTCCTCTAGAACTAGTGAGGAGCTGGATTTTCTTGCTCTCCTGTTATTTTTTTTTTCCCCACTACTAAAGTTTCAATATACAAGAAGTTTCCTCTATTGTTATCTTTTTTTTTTTTTTCCAGAGCCTTCATTTTCTGCCTTTTACTTTTCTAGGGGTGGCGCATATATGCGACAAACTTATTTGAAAAGTGGCAAGTTGAATAGCTAAATAGTATTTTTCGGGAAAATAACAAGGTAAAAGATCCTAGATGCGTTATACTTTGAGAAGACATTTCAGTGCAGATGATCACTTGTGATTTTGTTTCTTTTTCCATTTAGATTGATTAAAAAGATGAGTGAAGATTCTAACAGAAACCTGGATAAAAACCATGACAAGCCCCATAAAAGAAAGCAGTGTCCGCTCTCCTGATTCAACTGTATCTTCTCTTTTAACAAGCTATAGCGTTGGCAGCAATAATCCATACTCAAACAGTTTAATTCACTACAAGGACAAGCTTTACAGCTCTGCATCTGAGGCTTTGGAGGCTTATATTGAAGATTTTGATTTAAGTCTTACATCTTCAGGCGTAAGCACCGGGAAAATCTGCATATGTCAAAGCACTCCCAGACAAGTTGAGTTTTCAAAGCGTCATGCCAAAGAGAAACATGGTATGTCTTCTGCAAATCTGCCTTCTAATAAGTCCTGGTGTTTGCTGTTCTTTTCTTTTTCCTCCCCCCCACTCTGCCATTGCCAATGGTATTGCATCTCCGTGTCTCGCACCAGGTGTGTTTTGTTGAAGGAATATTCTCTGCACAACTGCTTGCAAGCCTTTATGGTGTGGTAAAGGATGCTTGGTTGGGGCTAGCAATATTTGTCATTCTCTGTAATGCTTTTTTGTAAAAGCTTGGTGGATTGGTGAGAATTCATGACCACGCTTATAGGTGCAATAATAAATTCCAGAGTATGGAATAGAAATTGTATTTTCCATATAGGACTATATCCTAAGGACAGTGTAAAATCATTGCTTAAACGTCAGTCTTGGAAAAAATCTCGGTTTCCTTTCTGGAGTAAGTGCCATCAGAATCTAACTAATTTAAGGAGTTCCTTTAAACATTGCTTTGTCTTAGAAGAAAATTTGCCTCTTATCCATTGATTTTTATGGAGAAATCTTTTGGGTCTGGACTCTAACCCATCTGGGTTTGAATAGCCTTTTGCCATTATTAATTAGCTTGAATAAATAGATATTAAATTGATTATATGAACTTTTATGAGAAGACCTAGAGTAGAAAACTGTGCTTGAGCTACCCTATATTACAAATGTTTTGTCCATTACATCTAAACTAACGAAGTCCTAAGTACAGGCAAACTTTGTACCTGAACAAGGATACTTGCCTGGATTGCCTTGGCAGTTATGCTAGCATATTGTATTATTCAGGGCTTTTCTTTTTCTTCACCGTAGCCTATAACCTTCCTCTAGCTTCACACCTTTTTTCTCTTATCAAGACACCTATCTTTTAGCTGTGTTTGTTTAGCTTTTAGTTTATATTTTTCTAATAAAACCCACCTTCTACTTACATTATTTCCCAAATAAAAATAAGCATTCTGATTATCGCTAAAACCGAGAAACCGCTCTATGAAAAATGTCATCTCCTCGTATTTTACTTAGAAATTTCTCCTTCGCTGTTTGTGTGGAAGCCTCATTAGCTCCATTCGCATATTAGCTAGTCTGCATGTATGTTTTGTATGTTATAATAGTCTGTAATTATACTGATTTCATTTACTGATATTACAGTGAAAGTGGGGAAAAAGTGACTTCCGGGTACCAGCTGAGGAAAACCTATTTTTGTGAATCGAAGTGCGTCATGGTTTCAGTAAAAAAAAAAAAAAAAATATTTAATTCTATAATTCTTCCCTGAAAAAATGCCAAGTCAAATCTTACACAGCATATAAGTTTCCATAGAGTCACAAAATGGGTCTATAGGCCTATTATCTGGCTACTTGCCTTGCACGTAGCTTTTACCCATCTTTTTCTCTAGTAAATGTGATCAATTTCCATATGGGGGAAGTCATCCCTAACATCCTCCTGTGTGGAGGCAGTGTCACTGCTAGGACTGAAATACTAAGACATATTTGCAAAATACACAGTTCTGAATGTGAAACTAAAAATGGACTGTGGAGTGTGGATTTCTTGTTTCTCTTAAACAAAAAAGTAAAAAAAAAATACTCAAAACTGTAAATGTGTGCTATGAAAGGAGAGGTAACTTTCCACTGGTAAGGTTTTTATCAAGATTCCGACTGGAAACAGAACGACTCTTGCAAGAACTGTAATTCAGTACCCCCTGGTAAATAATATAATTTGGCTTTGTTACTTCATGTTAGATCTTACAAACGTGTCATTTTGGTATGCTTGAAGTTTAGCAGTTCACGTAAAATATCTCTGTTTTTCAGCATTTGACGATTTTGATCAGCACATAGGGTTGGGTTCTCTCGCTTCACCCTGGAGAAGGCAGACTGAGTGTGACCCAGACTTGATGAGTCTTGCGACGGATGATCTGTTAGCATCCCCAGCAGATGGATCGCTGCCCTTTGTCCAGCACGCTCCTTTTCAGTCAAGGCATCAAAGCTGTGAGTGGAACAGACGGTCGCTTAAAACATCTTTCTGCCCTTACCAAACCTCATCACTCAATACTGAAAGCGGTTTCAGTCTCCAGGAGAATGTGGATTCTGGTGAGCAACAGCTTTCCCACAAAGACTTCAGGAAAAAGAAAGGCAACGTGCATACGCCTGATAGGTACAATTCTGTCTCCTCTAAAGGAAGTTGGACAGCCTTGTCTTTTGAAGAGAACTCTAACACTTTTCCTTTTAAGAATTATCCAAGGTGGCTTACCACTCAGAAGCCTAACTTAAGCGTATCAGGGATAAGTAGTGTCCCCAATATTCACTACCCACTCTGCCTTGAGAGTTACAACCTTTTTTCTGACTCAACTAAGGAAAATGATGGTCGAAATTTTAATATACAAGGCAGTGCTTCCTCTTCACAGACTTTTGAGATCCTGAAAGGAAGACGCTCTGTAAATAAAGACAATTCTAATTGTTTTGAACAAAATGGTTGCCTGGATCTGAGAGGTGGTAACGAAGTAGAAGAAAGTTGCAACTATGACGCTCCAGATGCATGCATCCCATTTGATAACTCATTTTTGAGACACACTAAAAAGCTGTTCAGAGGTAACTATATTTCATATAATTTGTTTTTTAATTTTGAGGGTATGTGTATAAAGACATGTGTGTCTTCTTAAACCAACACTCCCTAGCTACGTTAGTCTGACTGCACTGTATGGTAGATTTATTCACTTCCATCTCTGACAAATGACTCAAAGCACTTACTAGCAGTTGGCCCTGTTAAGCAGCTTTTATACTGTGAGTTTTCATATATAAATCAATATTTAAGGATTCCTTTTACAGCAAAGTATTTATTACAGTGACATATTTAGTACTTTACTGCAAGATAATGACAGTAATTCCATAAATATTTTAACAGAATTTCAAGCATTGAATTAAATTACACTAAGTGTAACCTTGGGGGAGAGAGATTCGTAAACATAGTGTAAATGACCTGCCAAATTGGTAAGAAATACCATTTATCGTGCAGTTGTCTTCTCTACTTCACACAGTCAGCAGGAGATACTTGTAACCCACATACTTGGGTTATCCAGTGCCTTCAGTTTATGTAAAGGCTTTCCTTGGGAATTGCTTGTGTTGCTCCTCTTTGCAGCAGGCCATTGCCCTTCAGAAGCCGGGAGGTCCTCCCATGGTGAAGCACCATCTTTGTATTCTGAAATATCAGCAAGATTTGCTTTGATGCGAGAGATTAACATTTTGACGTGTTAATTACCTGCCCTTCTGTTTAAGTTTATTGATTTAAAAAGAAAAACATTTTCTTTTCTCTGCAAACCGTAAATATTGATCTCTCCCTTTCTCCAAGAGGTTATGTATATAAACTAAGTTAAAATGTTACATTGTGCATTCAAAGTGACAAAATGCTGGATATACAAACGTCTCCAAATCCCTTTCTAGTGTGTGTGCATGACGAGCTTTAAATACCGGGTTATATCTTTTTTTTCACACGGAAATTTTTACCAATCATGAACAGGCTAGGTATAAAAAAAAAAATGAGAATGTGTCTGTCATTTTGAGCGCTTCTCTCAACCTATTTCAAAATGGGAGTCCTGTGTGTGATCGTGTATGTGATTTGCATGTATATGTTTGCATGATTTCTTTCCCAGGTGTCTGTAAAAGCAGCTATTAGAAAAACCTGTGTAAAATAACAAGAACATTAACCTAAGCACTTACAGTATTAATAAGTAATATTTAATGTTGTATTGTGAATTAATTATATTTTCTACAGCATGAAAGCAGAGTAAAAACATTAAATAATCTTGAACGCTGCATATGTTACTTGATTTTACGTAAGCTAGGAAAAGAAAAGCTTGACTGCTTTAAATACTGTGCTGGCTAGAACCTTGCAGATCACATTTGCTACTGATGATTTACATGCCATACTGCCATGCCAAGATAACTAAAGAAGTCGTACCGGGGCTATAGTCTGTCAAATATTTCCAGTGCTAATTTATCAGTAGTAATTTTCTTTGAGTATTACATAAAATTAAAAGTAATGTGGAAAGAATGCCCTTGAAGAGGGTTGGACACATTGTGTCCTTGGGTTCTTTTTTATTTTTTTAGAAGACCAGCTTGAGCGAATTACCTTGAAGGCTGACAGAGGTCTGGAGAGTTCAGTTGAAGATTTGTCAGATAATCTGGAAAATGATGGCAGTCCTTCTACAACAGATGTACTAGGAGCAGAAAGATCATGGGAAAATGCTCCAGGTGCTTTGTAAGCAAACATGTATTTTGGACTATCTTGTTCATGAAAATGCATAATGTATTTAATTGCTTTTGTATAAAGATTGTAAGTAATGGTGATGTGGCATGTACATGAAGAAAGGATTTACTGTAGGATTTATTGCTGGTGCTAAATGTTTGATATTTCAAGGTCAGGGTGTTGGTGCACTGCTTTCCCTTTTTCATTGACTTGCGAAAAGTACTATCAATATTACTTTCTGTTGCCTTTAATAGTATTTCTTATCTCTTGTTGATACAGAAAGTTATTTATTTCAAGAGAAAAAATATCTAATGGAACTTAAATTGACAGATTTACTAGTTTATTATTAATAGTTTACAAAAAACCAAGTTAATAGTGAGAAGTCCATTTCTTTAGAAAAGCAGTATGGTCTTGAGAAGTTTTGGAGCAGCCTTGGGATGAAATTTCAGTTGTTCAGGGACTGAAAGGTTATTTCACAGGATCAAAGAACGCTAAAAATCAATTCTGGAATTTCTTACCACTTCCTCCAGTCTTTAAGAAGCAGCTAGGTGTACGTGGTTCTGGGTGTTGTCTGTCAGTTTCCCTTTACCCCAGAAGGTTTTGAACTATTGGTTAATTGTAGCGATATTAACAGGTGAGTAAAAGTCTCAAACTGCAGTTTTCTTGCACGTGATAACAGAAGTGGTACTATTCATGCTCCTGTTGAGGGAGGCTAATAGTCTAATCTCCTGCTAGCCACCAGTATACCCACACAGGACAACATCACTGGAAATCAGCCTTCATTAATACCTGTTTCTGTGAGACTTCTAGTTTTGAATTAAAATACTTTAGAGACTGTAGAAGAATTAGAGGTCTATAAGCAGAAGAAACTCTTTTTTTTTCAGGTGTTGAATATTAATGGGAGAGTACCAGTTGTAAGAAAAACACCCATGTGTAATAAATTATAGCTAACAACTCCTTACCTTGCCTTTTTTTTTCCTTGATTTTTATGGCTACCCAGGTTTTGATTATACTGGCAAAACTGGGAAAAATAGTTATGTGTTTCTCTCGTACACTGAGGTGCTGACAGGACTACTCAGTGCACCCTTGGTGTTGCAGTGACGCAATAAATCTGCGGTTTCATCGCAGTGACTATCCTGAAACAATTCTTTTCATGTATAAACCCGTTGTTATTCTCTTAATGTTGGCTTAGCAATCCACCAGTGCCTGTGTGCTGTGAGGACGTGGAGAATGCTCTACCATTCCCCAAGGCAGATATCATACATAAGTTCTTGGAAGACTGTTTAAATGACAAAAATAAGGTCAGTAAAATCGAGTATTTATTTCTGAGAGGGCCCAAAATATTAGAAGAGGGAATACCTGTAAACTGGTTTTCCATCTATAGTATATAAAGGAGAAAGCCTAACTGCAGTAGTTTAGTCATATTTGAGCATGAAGAATTCATACAATTATTAAATCCTACAATCTAACCCTTGGTCACAATCATGATTTAGACAGCACCTAACTATAAAATGCTTTGCTTAGCGATAGTTTGACTTTTACACTCCATATCTTGTTTAAATAATAATTTTTTGTGCCTCGAGTAAAGTAAGAATTGTTTTAGTTATTGATGTATTAAATACTACTAGTTTCGTAGCCTGACTGAAGTGCTATTGGGTATGTGTCAAGTTTAAGAGGTAAGTAATGTATTTCTTACTATTTATGCTGTTGCGCTGGAATTTGATCATGGATTGAATCTATTCTTTTGATTATTCATTATTTTATTCCTATTCTTACGTATTAATCACCTTCTTGGCAGTCTTAATTTTGTTCAGTCTTTCATTTTGGTTACGTGAGCCGTTTATCCTTTTCTCAGCTAGGGAGATGAGCACTGAGCCCAGTATTCTAGTTGAAAGGCAACTGCTCATTTGTATACTGGTATGTTTCCTTTACTTTCTGCCCTATTGTCCTTGAATCTTAACTGCTCTAAGATTCTGTTTTCCCATCCTGTAGTAAACAGAACATTACCCTTTACGTTTTCCCACTGTGGCACATACTTTGTTTTCCTAAGGAGTTAACTTACACAAAACCTAATGACGTGCATAAGTAATTCAAATTAATCTTCTAATGAATGTTGCTTTGCTGTATTTCATCCTTCATGTTCCCCATTCTCTTGGTTCTGTTGCATCATCAGACCTTTGCAGATATCAGGATTTCTAGGTTATCCACAAATTTTTGTCACTGTGACTTAATTTTCTTTTTTGATTACAGAATGAGCAGATATCATATAGATGCTAATGATATGAAAAAAGTCTATGTTTGTCATTAAGGACACTAACTTGCTCTGTCAGGAAATGTTCAAACATGTTCCAGCACTGCCGTCATAGCAATACAAGGACTGACAGTCTTAATATTCTTGAATTATTTTACACAAGCCAGGGCTGAGGCTTTTCTGTGTTGCTTCACGTCTTCCTAACACTGTGTGTATTTACGGTGATTTCACTGACCATACAGTGGCATAAATTAAGATGAACCAGTGTAGCATCATACACGGACAATTTATAAACAGACCTTTAAAGAATAAGTAGAGAGAAACACTGACAGAAATGAGCCTTTAACTTGTTTCAGGGAAATTTCGCAAGTTGGTTGTTTTGTTTTCTGTGCACTGCAGTGTCAACAGATTCTTTGGGTTTTGATTTAGGAAAATACTTACTGTGGAGGTCATCATCACAGACCCCTTGAAGCTTTGAAGCTAATGTTGTTTAAACTTCAAGAAATTCAGGGAAGTTTGAGCCAGAATGAAACTGCTGAGCAAAAGAAAGAGTTTGAAAAAGTGAGTACTCAGTTTTTTTACGTTGTATCTTGCCAATATATGGATGTGTGTCAGGTTTAAAGCTGGGCTGGCTGTTAAACGGATGACAGATGCTCTTTGTTAACCCCCTCCCTCCCCAAAAGGGCAAGGGAAAGAGAAAAGGGAAAGAGAGTTATGGGTTGGAAAAGTTAAAACAGCTTTAATCTAACTATAATAATAAGATATAATAATAATAGAAAAAATAATAATGACACATACAAGTGTATACACAACCAAAATAGCTCCAAGATGCTGCAGGGCATNCAAATTTTTGTCACTGTGACTTAATTTTCTTTTTTGATTACAGAATGAGCAGATATCATATAGATGCTAATGATATGAAAAAAGTCTATGTTTGTCATTAAGGACACTAACTTGCTCTGTCAGGAAATGTTCAAACATGTTCCAGCACTGCCGTCATAGCAATACAAGGACTGACAGTCTTAATATTCTTGAATTATTTTACACAAGCCAGGGCTGAGGCTTTTCTGTGTTGCTTCACGTCTTCCTAACACTGTGTGTATTTACGGTGATTTCACTGACCATACAGTGGCATAAATTAAGATGAACCAGTGTAGCATCATACACGGACAATTTATAAACAGACCTTTAAAGAATAAGTAGAGAGAAACACTGACAGAAATGAGCCTTTAACTTGTTTCAGGGAAATTTCGCAAGTTGGTTGTTTTGTTTTCTGTGCACTGCAGTGTCAACAGATTCTTTGGGTTTTGATTTAGGAAAATACTTACTGTGGAGGTCATCATCACAGACCCCTTGAAGCTTTGAAGCTAATGTTGTTTAAACTTCAAGAAATTCAGGGAAGTTTGAGCCAGAATGAAACTGCTGAGCAAAAGAAAGAGTTTGAAAAAGTGAGTACTCAGTTTTTTTACGTTGTATCTTGCCAATATATGGATGTGTGTCAGGTTTAAAGCTGGGCTGGCTGTTAAACGGATGACAGATGCTCTTTGTTAACCCCCTCCCTCCCCAAAAGGGCAAGGGAAAGAGAAAAGGGAAAGAGAGTTATGGGTTGGAAAAGTTAAAACAGCTTTAATCTAACTATAATAATAAGATATAATAATAATAGAAAAAATAATAATGACACATACAAGTGTATACACAACCAAAATAGCTCCAAGATGCTGCAGGGCATGCCCTGGGGAAGTCCTGGACTGGTCTCAGCAGCAGGCAGGAGCTGGATTCAGGGATGCATGGATCAGGATCGAAGGCAGAAGAATCGGACAGAGTCCTCCTCGGATGCTGGCCATAGACAAAGAGAGAGTGAGCCTCGTGATCTCTCAGCTTTATACCGAGTGTGAAACGTATGGGATGGAATACTCCCTTTGGTCAGTTTTGGGTCCCCTGTCCGACCCGCTCCTCCCCACCGCAGGGTCACAGAGGTGACCTCTTCTCTGCTCTTTCATTCCCAGCGCATGAGAAAGTCCGCAGAAGCAAGCATCGACCTTGGTCTCCATAGGGATAACTGTAAGCAAGAGCCTTTCTGCATAGCACTCCTACTGATGTTCCAGTACTAACTATAAACACCGAGCCGTGTCACTGCTAGAAGCAGACACTGTCTGGAAAAACATGCAGTTAATGTCAGAGCATGCAGCTGCTCAGAGGAGACTTAACTAAAAAGTTACTAAAAGAAAACTGTTCCTGTCCTAGCTGAAACCAGGACAATGTGCTGTGCACGTTTCTGAGAAAAACTGTTACTCTTTTTATGGACTTGGTTTCCAGCCATCTTGGAAAAAGCACTGCCAGCAGATTCAATCCCGTTTGCATCAGGAGTATATGCTCAAGACTGCTGTGCCTTAAATCCCCTGTGTCTTGCTGCTGCTGTTGCGAACGGGAGGCTCTGCGGTACCCGAGGCTGCCGCCTCTCCAGTTGGCAGGGGCAGGTCAGTAACGACAAGGCGGCCTCCGCCGTGCTGCGGGAGCCCGGCTTGTGAGCCAGGAGATGGCGACGTTTCAGGCAGTCCTGCCCGAGGAGAGCACGCTGCACTCTCTCTGCTGCTCCAGCAATAGCTGTATTCAGGAAAAAGTTGTCTTCTGATAATATCCCTATTAATTCTGCACTTTCAGGAGCATGTACCGAGTTTGAGAAAGCCAGACATTCCCAAATGCTGTATCCTTGCCTCCTTTGGCATCAGTGAGTTGGTATTTTGTGGCACTTCTGCTTCAAAATTATTTCATAAACTTTATCTCTTTTTACCTTTTTCATAATGTTCCTTGCATACACCTCTTAAACCCTATGTCCTGTACTCAGTAGTGAATGAAATGCTGCATGTATATCTGGATCAGGCAGGCCGAGGGAATGGGCTGGCATGAAATTCAGCGGGGGCAAATGCAGCACCTGGGAAGGAAGAAACCCTCGCAACAATACAGGCTGGGGACCGCCTAAGACATCGTGATAGGTACAAGCTGAACATGAGCCATCTGTGTGCCCTGGCAGCAAAGGAGGAGCAGCAAGGCCTGGGCTGTATGGGCAGGAGCACGACCAAAGGATCAGGAGAAATGATTGTCCCTCTGTATCCCCCAGTGCTTATTAGGCCACATCTGTAATACTGCATGCAGATTTAGGCCCCTCGCATCAGGAGAGACATAGATAAGCTGGTGGAGAGGGCACCTCGGTGGCTGGGGGGCTACAGCACGTGTTTATGGGAGGGAGCTGAGACAACGAGGCTTGTTCTGGCTGAAGAAGAGGAAGCTTTGGTGGACCTAATAGAAGTCATCTTGCATCTATGAGAAGGTTATCAAGGAGACAGAGCCAGGGTATTCATAGTGGTACGTGGTGGAAGGATGAGGAGCAGGCATAAATTGAAACAGGAGGTTGACACTGGACATTTGGAGGCACTTTTTAATGCACAAGACAGCCAAGCACTGGAACAAGTTGTTCGAGGGAGCTTGTGCAGTCTCAGTCCTTGGAGGTTTTCAAGATTTGACTGGATAAAGCTGTGAGCAACTTGCCGTAATCTTGTAACTGCCTGGACTGTGAGCGGGAGCCTACTTCCCGAGGTCCCTCCCAACCTGAATTGCTTTATGATGCTATAAAGTTGTCGGCGATACTTTCCGATGCAATGTGCTATAAAATTCTGTGGTTTTTGTTATACTCAACTACTCTTCCTTCCCTCAGTTAACAGTACTTTTTTGGTTGGTTGGTTTTTTAAGCTTTCTGGAAAAGCAGAGGCTGAATTAAAGCTGTGTGACAGAGAGATAATCCCTCTTACTAATTCTATTCAGAAGTAAGTGACCATTGATTTTTTTCTGACTTTTCACTGTTTTGGGAAGTGTAGCTAATTTACAATTCCTTTGCTAAGAGAGTTGTCAAGTGATCTGAAAACTTTGTTAAGAATAAGTCAGTAGTGAATAATTAAAAACACGGCAGTTCGTGGAGCAGAGAAGTATCTAGTGAATGGTCGCAGAGATGTACTCCATAAATAAACACTTGTATTTCACCTATATCAATAGATTAATTATTGCTACACACAGGTGGACTTTAAAATAATCAGACTTGGAGAAGTTTGTAATTAGGGACAAAATATTTTCTTACTTTTTTTTTCACTACAGTGGAAAAAATAAATGCTAGAAAACATGTTTCATTAATGAAATCAACAGAGACCTACTGAATGGTTATAAGCAACTAAAGAAATAAGTTTGAGGAAAGGCAGAATGGAAACCAGGGTTTGATTATGTAGAACATTTGTTTCAACAAAACTCAGTGTCGCAGTATAGTTTTATGCTGTAATGTAAAATTAAAAGATATTTTAAAAAGATACAGTAACTTTCAGTATTGATATGCTATCTTATGACATAATGCAGTGTTTAACATCCTGTTAAATGCCCATTCCATAATAATATAGTAGAAACTGTGTGTTTGTGTGAGCACCTGTATTTGAGAAGACGTATTTAAAATTTCGATTCCAAAAAGTGTTTTATCTTTAAAAAAAAATAAAAATCTCGGTGTAGTTTATAATTTCTAAAACAGAATAGGTGGAACAGTTAGATACAGAGAAGTAAACTGTATATAACACCACTCAAACTGTTAAGCTGTTTGTAAGAAACCAACATAATTTTGTGTTAAATGTAAATTGCAATATCTACGCTGTTGTTTAAGTCTTCATTTTTCCTAATCTAGGGCTTTACACCGTTTGTCACGTCTTAGAAGTCTTGATGAAGATAACAGTAGCCAACAGACTGATGATCATGAAGATAAACAAGGAAAAAAGAATAACCTGTTAATGTGATATCTAAGAATATTTTAATATTGTGTAACTTAATTAATCAGCCTGACCACTGGTCAATTTTTTGAAAGCAGAACCAGTGCATGTTCTCAAAAATGTTGTATTCAGGATTTCTGTACATATTTGTTCTTTTCATTAATTACTTCAAACATCAGCTTGAGTATTAGTGCTTCCAGTAGGATCTAACAGTATGTGACAAGAGATACCACTTTTTAAACAATATTTCATTAAAGTAATGCAAACACTTTCATGGAAGAATCTGTGTGTTTATAAAAATTTACAAAAACTAATTTGGCCAATTCTAGCCATCCCTTCCTTACACGGCCCGTTAGAAACAGGGGGAGCTCAATATCAGGTGTAAAGTTAAGCAGTAACGTTTAGCAATAATATAATTCCTTAATATCTTGAGTGCTGTTCTTTCTAACAGGACCTGAGTTGATGTAATTGGATGCTCCTTGTTTCCCCACCACAGGCTTAACCAATCTGTTGTATCAAAAAGTGTCTGAAGTCTTTTTGAATTGTCCCCCTTGTGCATCCTAGTAAAGCCTGGCTCTTTGGGCAGAGAAGGCACTTGTTCAGGAGCACAGGACGGGTTTCAGCTGAACTGATCCGACAGCTGGTTGTCACTGTTACTGGGAAGTCCTAATCTCCCTTCCATTTTCCTTGGCTTTGTTCTTAGCTTTAGAGCATATAAAACCCTTCAGCGGGCCTAAACAGGTAGAGAAGTAATAGAATTTGAGGGGGGGTGGGGAGGTTCAGCACAATTGAATAGAACTAGCTCATGAAAGCCACTGATAAGCACTGGAACTTGTGCAGGGGAGAGGGAGGAATAGGACTTGTCCCATTTGCCAGCAACAAATTGAGAGACAAAGAGAAAAGCTGTAAGTAGCAATTTGAGTTGTGAATTGAAATATGTTGACAGAACACTTTGGAAGAAGCCTGTTGTAACTCTTCTGAGGCTTATATAATACAGCCTAGCATTTTGTGCTGTCAGTAAACAAACTATGTCTGGCAACATGCCTTTCTAGTGAACTGTTTCCTTTTAATCTGGATATTTATAGGTACGTGTGAGAAAGCAGGAACCTGAGCACGTACTGATTCTGAGAAACAAAATAGAAACCAGAAGAAAAAGTAGAAGGAAGATTAGCTACGTATTTCTTCCATCTTCCTGTTAAGAATTAGTAAGTAGAGGGAGTGTAATGAATTACTTCATTTTATGACCATCATGGCATTATGAGAACGTAGGTAGACAGTAAGTAATACGTAATAATGTATTTCAGCCAGATTTTATTGGTCTTTCTCAAATGCTGAGAGCTAGATCTGAAAGTGGAGTACAGAAAATGGAATTGCTCCTAGAAAACTTTCTTGTAGAAGCTTTTATAAAGCATTGCATTGCTGAGACATGAAGGTACAAACCAACTGATAGTGTGGGTATAACTGCTGTCTGTACTAGTATCTGTTTGCCAGAGATCATTTTATCAAAGGAATTCACATGTGCCAGGAAGGATGAGGTTTTTTTCCTGACATCATGCGTGTCTGAGTGTGGCTCACAATGGATGTGCTCTACTCTTGCACTACTCTGGATGCTGTGTGTAGGTAGTTACACATAGTGTGTGCATGCTGCATCGTTGGAGCTCTCAGCCCAACTAGTGTGGCACTACCTAAGCTATCACAGCGCTCTTGTTTCTGAAGGGGCTCGTGCCTGTGTAGCTCACAGTAGAAAGGTCCGTTTCTTCATCCAGTTGTACAGATAGTCCTTGGGGTGCTGGTAGCACAAGCAAGGTGGACTCAAAGCAAGACGTGATGCCCTGAGGGTACTTAGAGTTTATACCACACTCTCCTTTGTATCCTGCTTGCGGGGGGTGCATAGGGCAAGTATAAAGCACCCCCAGCTCCCTTAGAACTTCTCTTGATGTTAGGCAGAGTTTGTTTGCTAATTAGAAAGTCTTTTTCATTAATTCCCCCTTGGAGAATCCTCATACTTATCCACATTTGTGAGATTCCTCATTCTTTGAAGGTTTGTTGTTTTTTTTTTTAATTAGCCTCCAGATATTTCTCCTTTATCAATTGAATGTATTTTGGAGAGTTTCAGCACAACTTCTTTCAGTTTTTATGGTGCACAGACCTAGATAACAACTAAAAAGTATTGTTGACATTATTGAATATATGAAAATATTTACTAACTTTATATTGGCCAGGTATGAAAGGCTTTGATCATGGATAAGGTCTACTGCGTGAGCTGCTGAACCGCACAAGATAAAAGTACCTTAAGCATCTGAAACTCGGCAACAAATAAGTGACACTTTCTAGCTGTAAACAATAGAAATTCAAATAAGAATAGAATACATTTTTTTTTAAACAAATAAAGCACCATTAGTCAGTAAGTGGAAACAACTGGTTTCACATAAAAATGATTTTTTTTTAAGATGCTATAAAGATTTTTATGGCCGTTAAAAGAGTATTTTATGGAGGGATTTGATCCCTTATGTATCAATAGAAAAATAACTTCTTGGTTGTATACACTGGTCAGTTCTTACAACTACAGCTGGAATTTAGTTTGCCTTATAAGTTAGAATAAAAAAGTCGCCACTCGGGAAAAATAACAGAATATGTAAATCAAGTACTAAACAAAAGTAATTGCTATGTCCAAGATGTCAGTGATGTTCTTGTCCTTGAGGCTAGATCAGAGAAAAGGAATTTTGTTGAACTACAGTCTTCTGTAGTGACAGTGGGAAAAACAAAATGGCAGGCAGACAGACATGAGGACTGGAGGAAATACTAACATAAAGGAGTAGGACTAAGTAGAAGCAAAGTCACTGTTTCTCAGTAAGTTCCAAGAACTGTTTGCTGAGGATGTACACAAGTATTTGTGATCCCCTGTATTTGCATATACAGGAAATCTTTTATGAGACGGGTACTTCCTGAATTACAGTGTGTATATATATATCAGTAAAACTGAGGTGAGGGAAGTAAAGGCTTTGGTGAAGACGAGTATCGTGCTCTTAAATCTTGTGACGGTCCTGTCTGTGGTAAGACTCTGGGTTGGCATAATGGGAGGAAAATAGATGGGATTTGTGTGGGGGGGATTTTTGCCCTTGAAAGGCTTAATGGGAGAGTCCATTGTGATACTGGTCTTGAAATGGAATGGCTGTGTGCTGCAGTTTCCTTTTCCTCTGTAACAGTCCATTTGCTTTAGCAAATCTCTCTGCCTCACTGTGTTCACACTGGCAGAAAAAGGTGCCGATATAGGAAAACTTAATTTCAGGCTCCAGCTCTCACAAAGACTAGCGGTGCTGCCAGCGGAGGGTTAATTTGGCTGGAGTTTATACCTGGTTTAGTCTGAAAAACTGCAAACCCCATAGTCGCTCATTATCAACCTATTAATTCTTTTCCTATGTAACTCTGACACTGCCCAAGCAGTTGTATTTGTTTCTCAAGAGATGCTTACGGATTCTGACGCATATATAAGTATCTGGAGTAGTGAAACCCTTGAAAATCATGCTTTATATTTTCTTTCTTGTTGCTCATGGATTCTGTGATCTACCACGGTTTTTAATTTTTGTGTCCTTGCTCAAAATATTTGGTCAACTTTACAGCTGGTAGGTCTCTCACCATGCAGAGAACTGCTGTTCAAAGGGAAATGAGAAAACCTTTTCATTAATTTTAACTGACCTGATCCTGTTGTTGCCAATTTGAATGGCTGAGCTTTCACAGCTCTTCCAGAACATAAAAGAAAGGACTGCTGAGGAGGGATGGGTGTTCTCTCATAAGGAAAAATAAGTGCTGCTTTAAGTTTAGGCTTACCAACTTCAGAAGGAAGGCTTTGAACTGGAATTAGTGGGGGCTGATGATGAAATAACGTAAGTGCTATCATTGGAAAGGTGACCAGAGGCATAGTAACTGTGGTCGCAGGCTTTTTATAAAAATGGTTGAAGCAGTACGGAAAACAGGATAGTGAATATGTGTGCTGAACAGTTAAGATGTCTACACTAGTGCAGGCTGTATGGAAACTAAATGGAAGAATGTACAAGGTTCTTTACAAAGTTGTGATTTAGGCTAAGTAAATGTTTACTTGGTGGGATACTTCATTTGTTAATGAATTAATACAGAAAAAAACAAGTGGAGGTGGCTCCTGAAGAAAAGGGGAGCGAAGATATGTTCCTCTATGAATATTTACCTTTATATTGAAGTCTAAAATAAAGAGGGAGATAATCTGTTAAAAGTATCTTTGTGATAATAAAAGGAGAAAAAAGTCTGAGTGCTGCTATGTTGAGCACCTACCATTAAGACCACCAAATCAAGAAGGATGAGATGGAAATAACGTTTTTGTAAACAACTGGCAGAATAATTTGCCTTGAGGAGATTCTAGTCGACCAACTATTTTTGAGAAAAATAAATTGAATACAGAGCATCCAGAGTATTTTTAGGCTAGGATGATGTCAGGTTTTGCTACAGAAGGTGAAGGTTAATACAAGAATTTTCTTACAAAGTTTTAAAGATTTTTAGAATGTAAAAGAGGAAGAATAGAGAAAAGCAACTGTAAGACATTAAAAGATCTGTTTGCAAAATTGTATGAAAAAAGTCTAGGAAAAAGGTGCTCAGGAGTTTGGCAGTTCATAAAAATACATATATTTGAGATACAGTTGCAGGGTATCCTAATACTGAACAGTGATAATAAATACAGTATGTCTTGTAGTCCTCAGTGGTCTTCAAGAAGGAAGCATAACGGAAAAAGCTAGAATTGTCCCTAGAGATGAGTCATTTTGGACTTTCGTTCTTTTTGGAAAGTCCAAAGTACAAAAATGAGAGGTGAGGAGGAAGAGCTGTCAAAGATAACAAAACAACCCAGAAGTTCCTTATTCCGTATGATAGTAAACAGTAAGTCCTTTACTGATATAAGGGAGGACCAAGGAAAATTTTGGTCCATGACCTCCCTGCAGAGAGTAATAAATTATGTCAGCGAAGGTATAATGTTTACTTAAAACATCAGAGGCAATGGGTGGTGAATGAAGCTCAGATTATTACAACAAGGAAAATGGGATTGATAAGCCTTACGCAAGCTGCCTGTGTTCAGTGGACTACTCCTACCAGCATTAACGCTAAGCTCTTGAAGAAACGGCTGAAGCTATCTTCGAGTTACCGGTAATGTGTAGAACCCAGTGCAGTCCCATAATGGTCTAGAAAGGGGACTAGCAAAGTAAGTCTTAACAAAAAGTGCTCTAAGTGATACCAAAGAATTACAGGGCAATAAGCTTAACCCCAGTTTCCTAGAAGTTCAGAAGTGCATCATCAAACGTGCACTATGGCAAGGAAATGGAGGGAGGAGAGAGAGATCATTACAAACACCGCGTGTTACACAAACCTAGTTTCCTTTTTATGACTGGGTAGCAACATTTAACACCTGTGTGCTTCTAAACAAGGAATCGTAGTGTATATTAAATTATTTTTAGGGAAGTGTGAAGATGAGTGGAAAACGGTACTAGGAAAGCAGTTAACAATGAAGTCTCTTGCTGTTCTTTGTTTTCATAATGTGATGGAGTTAGAGGAGATCCAGGGGAGAGCGACTGAAATGACTGTAGAGATAGAAGAGCTGCCCAGCAGGGAGAGACTCGAAAGGCTCAGGCCTTCAGTTTGGAGAGGGGAACACGTGTTTGATGTTGCTCAAATCCCACAATCCAGAAATGTAGGAGGCCTTAAAGGAGCTAGTAGGACATCTGTTCAGGACTGAGAAGTGCTCCTTGTTTTAACCTGCAGTCTGTAAACTTAGGAGGTTGGGGAGCATCAGGAGGCTCAGAAATGACAGGCAAAGTCATGGAGCTTTTCATAGAATGAAATCTAAAGGGAAGGGGCTATTCCCTCTAGCATCTCTCATCCAACAGTTATGTGTTCTCGTGAAGTATGAAAAGTGTAACCTGGAGATAGTAGCCAGGCTGTGCTCTCGCTGTCATCTCCTAAAGCCTTGTTGGAGAAAAAATACTGGGCTGGATGTAGTGTTGGTCTCACCTAGCAGGGCATTTCCTCTGTAGTTAGGTCCATTGCGGGAGGGTAAAACGTTCCAGTTCTGTTGCAGCAAGGGTGATTTGGGCTTGTGAAAACCATTTTAACAATAGTAACGTGTCAGCAGGGAAATGGCTTGCCAAAGAAGCTCTGGAAGCTCAACCGTTTTTGTGGTTGTAAAAGGAGATTACCCAACCAGCCAAAACTGTAATTTAAATATATTAGGTCCTTAGTATAGGTAAAGGAACTAGATGACCTCTGCTTTTTTTTCCTCCAAGTATTTGATGGTTCAGACTCTGTCTCATTGTCATGCTGTGTCTTAGGGTTCATGTGATACATGAATAACGTTAAGTCTGAATGTGGAAATTGTCAGACCTTTCTGTTGCAGTTTAGTGAGGACGAGTTTTTGTATTGCATCACATTTCTGCACGATGGTACTGCACTAAATGCCACTAGTGTTACTACGCAGAAGAAGATGAGTCACTTCCCTGGACTCTGTAACCTAACTGAGCACAGATCAGAATTAATAATCTTTTGTTTAAATATTTTTATTATTTCTAATCTATTTCAGCTTTCCTAAATGGATAACCAGGCATTTGAAATGCATGGAGAGACCATACAAAGCTCTTCAAAAGTAAAAGAGTGGCCAAAGAAAGAGGTACCAGTCATTTTCTTTTACGGTGCTATCAAAACATTATTAAGAGAGTCAGCCTGCCAATTAAACCTTTGTTTTGTAATATGACCTAAGCCTATACTCTTCAGAAGATTGTGAAGAAAATAAAAGCTCTAAAGGGATGCAATTGCTCAGGTCCTAAAATGCACAGTTCCGTGTGCGCTACCTAGGATCTGAACTGTGAGACGTAATTCCCTGGCCCCACTGAAGTTAGTAGCTAAATTCTTTATCCCATAACTACTGGACAAAGTAATCATTTTTGGAGGGTTCCCCATTGATTTTAACAGAAAGAGCTACTTAAAAGCTCATCTCGTGGTAATGTTTAGTATCTCTACCGAGTTACACATTAGAGTACTCTTTCATCTTTTCTTTTTTTTTTTTTTTTTTTTGCCCTTGAGAAAAGTAATTCTCTGTAATTTTCCCATTAAAGTTTTTACTTCTTGGGATTTGAATTAACTTCATGCGATAAGAGTTGGCGTATTGCTCATCAGCTGTTACATTTGTTTGCAGTCAGCACAGTNTTTTTTTTTTTTTTTTTTTTTTTTTGCCCTTGAGAAAAGTAATTCTCTGTAATTTTCCCATTAAAGTTTTTACTTCTTGGGATTTGAATTAACTTCATGCGACAAGAGTTGGCGTATTGCTCATCAGCTGTTACATTTGTTTGCAGTCAGCACAGTGCTGCTTCTCGGCTATAAATATACCGAGGCTAGAGATTTCCTCACGATATAACTCACTCCACACAGTTGTGCCAAGGTTGACTGTTCTGTGTTAGTTATTATTACGTAATATGGACAGCATTCTTTTGACTTTAAAAATAATTACTGAATTGGTGCCACTGCTGTGAAAATGCTGTAAATTAAAGGTCCTTCAAATCCGGAAAATGGGGATTTTGAATGCATTTAACTATAAAGCCTTGTTCTCGGATGAGACTCTGTGGTCTGAGCACTACTGTTGTGATATTTAATTGAACAGAAGCTTTAAAAAGGGAGTCATTTAAACTGAAGAAAAGACTATTACCGAATAGAATGGAGTGATATTTTGAGCACTCTTCTGCTGGCAAGATACACGTATTTGTAAAAAAGCTTTTGTCAAACAGATTCATGAAAAAGGTCATTTTGTTAAAATCGGCAAGTAATCTTCAACTTTTTTTATTGCTGATTGTCCAGCTTGAGAATTCAACATTCATAGCTCATTTCCAGGCACTCACTGTCTGAAAAACCAGGCTTTTAAAGGTAGATCAAGCTGTGCACCCAGAATCAGTAAAGAGTTTTAAAATATAGGCCATAGAACGCAGTCTGTATTCATCTGAAGCTGCAACTTCAGCAGCAAAAAAGGTTAAGGGACAGGAAACGCTGAAAATCCTCACCTCGTGGTGCCAGAAGTGCTTTGGCCTTGTGTGCTTCTGTGTGCCCAGCTGCTTCTCCTCTTTACCCTCCTCCAGAGGCCTGAATGTGCACAAAGGAAATTTTCAGTAAAGAAATTCTGCCCAGAGCAGTTAGTGCAGATGAGATTTCCCCATTCTGGCCTGTCTTCTCCACTGCCAGGGAGCTGGGCCGTGGACGTAAAGCAGAGGCAGCATTTCTGCCCCAGAGATGAAGGTTTGCCATGAGTAGCGTGTAGCATGCCACGGGTCTTCAGTCTTCAGATAAAGATTAGAAACAGCAATGAAAAAATCTTGAAGTGTTTGTAAGACCCCAGGATGATGAAGACGTGCGTTTACTTGATGAAATAATGGAAGGACAACAACAATCCAATAACATACTCTGTGAGGTTTCCTTGTACCGGGCCCGGGAATTTGAGTACACCTCTATTTCTGAAAGGCACACCGTTTTGATTACAGAAGAACTATCACAAACTTTCTCCTGTGCGTAGATCTAATAAAGCTTTCTGTTTTGTTTTGGGGGGACTTTTTATTAATTTCAGGAAAGAAAGGGCAGCTGGTCCCTAATGAAAGTGTTTCTAGTTTGTCTATTGGCCTGTGTTATCACCACCGCAATAGGAGTGCTGGTCCTGTCCTTGGTCTATGTAAACAACACTGCCTTTGTGAAAGAGACGGACGTTAAAGACGGCGGTGCGTCTTCCCCAAAACCAGATGAAAAAAGTGTGAATATCAAATTCCAGTTCCTGAATCACCTGGGGAAATCAAAGGTAAGCTGTTCATCTTGTGCAATGATATTCTAGCATCATATATAGAAGTTTAATGAATTAATTTCACCTAACTCTTTTAAGCATTAGGCAATCGGTCTAAACCTGTTATCCAGGCTTCTTTTATAATCCATAGGGAGAGACACAAACTTTCTGGTAGTGTTTCACTCCAGTTCATAACAGATGTTGGAGGTGGTATGGCTCTCCGGAGTGCCTCTTGGAGAGCTAAATAATTGCTCCAACAAATCGGGCTTGCAAGACAAGGCAACCATTTTATGTGGGAGTCTGAAATTAGTATGACATGCTGAGAAGCAGATCTCGAAAGATCAAATCTTAACGTAAGCCGAGTAGCACAGTAACCGTTTCGTTCTTAGGACTGGATTCAACCAAATTCTTATGCTGCAAGAAAAAATGAACTCCGTGATTTTGTTTCAGTGAGCTAAAATGAATTAATCGACGATGTAATGAAGCCCGAGGAATAATGTAGTTTGTGTTTAGGTGTATTTTGATGCTTATAGAAATGTATCCTTTGAGCGAACTCTAAAGACGTACTCCATCTTCTAAATACATCTTTATATAAAAATAATTTCTGATTACTTTTTGCCTCACAGCAAAAGAGGGGGAAAGGATTGATTAGATAGGGCACTTCAAACTGACAACAGCCATTCTGGTACTCTTTCGTGTTAGATTTAACGATGTAATTAATTGTCAAACAAAAGATGTTTTTAAGAATGCAGACAAAAGTGTGTAAAAGGAGAGCAACCCAGTTCATATGGCCTTCCTCGGTGCAAGATGGTTCTGTCAAGTACAAAACATGTTCTAGTGGCAGTACAAATACTGGGAAAGGAATAGTTTTGGGTGCAAATCGTTTGCAACCATAGAAATTCAGGAAAATGTCTTATTCAGGAAACGTTCAAAATGTTTTTAAGCTAAGAGTTTAAGCATATGTGTAACTGATTTCCCAAGTCAAAGTCCAGAACGACGTAAAAAGAGGAGGAGCAGATAATTGTGTTCTTGATATCAGTATTTTATCTCTCATTTGTAGAAGAAAAATTATTACGTCACGGCATGAGAAAGTATATAATTGATTGTGAAAAGCGACTAAAATACCTACAGAGAGAATCCTCACCGAGAAAAGGTGCCTTTAGTATTGCCCAGACCAAGAATTTTCTAAAATATTTTTGGAATGTTTGTTCACCACTGTCCACAACTAACTCAGTTCTCCACTCTCACTAACGTTACAGGTATATAACTACCCAGGTGGTGAAATTCAGTGGGCAAGATTCAGGAATGATGTAAATCAGTATTTAAGTGATGAAGAAATGGAATTTGGAAAAAGTATCAACAACCATCGCTCCAAAATGACTTTTGGAACCTTACGGATCAAGAGCAAAGGACTTCGGGCTCCCCACTGGCATTTTAATGCCAATGAACACGGCTACCTGCTACAGGTATGATCTGATTTTCAGCTTTCCCAACTGGTTTTGCAGTTTAAAGCATCATGTATATATATAGAATACGTACATATGTAAGCAAAAAATTGCATATACATTATATACAGCTGTTAAGAGGTCATAAAAGCAGAATTACCATTGATTGATGTATGATGACGTTAGTTTTCTTGCTTGAAATAACATTTTCAAATGGAGATGCTTGAAAAAAGGCTGTTTAATGTTGTTGCTTGCAAGAGGACCAAACACCTGTAGCTTCCAATGAAGTATAAAAACTGAGGTCAGAGGAGACTTCAGATACCTGAAAGTTACAGAATTTTATGTACTTATCCACGTGCTTACAATGATTGAAGTAATTATATTACAGAGCCATCATAGAATCACAGAGATGAAGGACTGTTAAGGTTCTTAAGAAAGCCTCTGGCTCCATCCCCTGTATTGGTGCGGGATAAGAATACCTAAAGCACATCTGATGGTTTTGGTCAGGTTTTAAAAATCTTAAACAAAGGAGGTATTACAAAATCAAAAAGTAGTTGTCTCCCATGTTTCATCACACAAACCATTAGAAAGTTTGTGCTGGTAAGAAAACCACATTTTTGTTTCTTAAAAAAAAAATAATCCAAATTTTTCCTTGTTTATCTCCATTGGCTGTGGAGACCATCAGATCATCTGTCTTTCTTACAACTTCTTATATATGGAAGGCTGTCTTGTTCCCACAACATCTTTTTTCCTAGACCAAATACTCCTCCTTTTCCCTGCCCAAATAAATCTTCTTTGAAAAGGTTTGCCCTAAGCATCACATTTCAAATCTGTAAAAATAAAGGAAGTAGAAATCGAAACTCACCGTGAGGAATTCAAGATAGCATATTAATTTGAAAACAAAATGATCTTTCTTTGGAAGCACAGCTACTTAGATATAGCTCAATCATTAATTTATTTCTAAGTATAATTAGTCATATTTTGATCAGCATAGAACTGAACAGCTCCAGCTGGATGGGGGATCAGCCTTGGAGTACGGCATTCCACAAACACCCAGTCCTCTCTCCAGCGGTTTTGGTCAAAGATGACTTCTTTGTAGCTGTTCACAGCCTCTTTAATAAGAAATGGTTTAAGTACAAGGAATGTGTATTTGTGACGTGTTCCTTAAGCGTTCTAAAATTTTGTCACTTATAGTGCTGTTCCGGATTTAAGTTCACAAAGGCTGGTTAGAGCATCAGGATCCGTTTTCTCCTAACAGCCTACAGGTTATTTGAATTACTGATTCACTGCATATGGATTAAATGAGAAAACTTTCACTAGAATCATTAAGTTCTGATTGTGTTACAGGGTACTGCCTGGATTGGAGTAATTGGCCCAGATGACAGCGTGGTTACAACATACAATGTCACAGCTGGTCAAGTGATCTTCTTCCCTAGAAACACTGTGCATTGGCTAAAGAACGTGGGATCAGAGGACTGCGTGTTCTTGCTGTTCTTTACGACACATGAAGAACTTCAGACCTTGGATGTAGATGATGCATTTTTCTCTACCCCAGAGGATATAGCAGCTAGAGCATTACAGGTTTGTATGATAGGATAGCCAGCCTCTGTCTAGGCTTCTACACAGTAACATGGCAGTCCAGGCTCTCTCTATTTCTTGGAGAGGATCCTGGCCACCTCAGCTGTTCTCTTTAGTCCCATCAGTGTGGAAGGATATACGCTTGTCCTTTGTGTAGCACTGTGCCACCTTGTGTGTGCCTTCATACACAAGGAGAAATAAATGATGGTGCTCTCTCCAAGAAACTTTTTCTCCTCCACCCTTCACATTTATCCCCAGTTCATGGAGGATCCTCCATATTTCACAGAACCCCAGCACGGCGGGGGCTGGCAGGGCCCTCTGG
>VZSC01009278.1:0-40583 GCA_013398225.1 Steatornis caripensis | reverse complement strand
CCCCCGCCAAAGCAGGTGCCCCCAGCGCAGGGGGCACAGGGACGCATCCAGGCGGGGTTGAATCTCTCCGCAGAAGGAGACTCCACAGCCTCCCTGGGCAGCCTGGGCCAGGGCTCGGGCACCCTCACGGGAGAGAAGCTCTTCCTCACGTTCAGGTGGAACTTCCTGTGGTGGAAGGGAGAATGACATCGTGAAGCCCAAAGGCAATTTCCCAATAGCCTCTTGATGAATTCTGTGGTACAAGAAGATCTGTCAGGAAACTATAGATAAGTCCATCTCCTTGTTAAAATGGATCTTATTTGAACTGACTAGTTGGCTAAGTCCCGTGAGCAAGAATATGGCCACGGAGTTTCTGCTGAGTCTGAGGAATTTATGTGTTCAAACCACAGAAGCGTGATAGGCCTTCCCACCCTGAAACAGTTTGATGGGAGACGCATCGAGTTTCGCTTCTGCTCCAACTGTGGTAACCGAGAAGGAAGGGCAGAGCAAAAGAGCAAAACAGAGCATTGACAGGGCGAGGCAGTTAAAGGGATGAGGTCTGTCCGCAAGGCAGAATTTGTCTACCACCAGGTACTAAGGTGGGATATTGAATGAAGCAGAATTTTAATTCCGCGGTTTTCTGTATGTATCTGTCAACTTAATCTGCATTGTGTGTCCCGCAGCCACAAGGTGGAGTTAACTTCATCAGAACATTCAAGAAACAAGCAGAAGACCAAGCAGTTAACCTCCCACCAAACTTAGATGAGCTTGTACAAAATGCCACCTACGTGCAGTCTCCAGACAGCCAAGTATGGCAGTACTTCTACAATCTCAAAGGTATACATCCAAGAACTTCGTATGCAAGAGCTCTCTGTGTTTGTAGAAGGGGAGAGGAGAGGATCTGTAATCAATTCACTGAAACAGAAGTTTAAAACTATAGAAAGAAAACATAATTTAAGGAGATAAAATGAAAAATATATTGATAATACATCTAATTACTGCCCTTTGAAGAGGTATAATCTGATTCTTATGTCAAAGTAGTTTACCCTTTTGATTTTAATGTTTCTGTCTGCAACAGTAGATATGAGGGCAGAATGCCAGTAAGCAGCAGGGCACGAATTAAATACTTCCCAGCTCAAGGTGCTCTGCTGATGTATGTAACCAGGAGTGGTGTGTTCCCTACTACAGTTAAGCAGTAACCTAAACCTAAACTTTTCATTCAGAAATCGAAATCTAATAGGCCAGGAAGCCCTGCAGCAGATTAGCTGGAGAGTGACTGGTGCTCAGCTTCTTAAGAGTACCTTGCATTTGCATATGAAAAGTCAATGAATAAACACCTTAACATATACTTTATTATGTCTTCCCTTTTCTTTTACAAATACAACTTTGTGAACAATGCTGAACCATATTCACTGTTTGGTTTCTCAACAATTGTATTAAACCACCCTCTGTACAGCCTGGATCTAGCGATTGTCAGTGAGCACCTAATAAACATAGATGGCAAAAGTTAATTCCAAGTAGTATGGTCTGTTCAAGAAGCCATAGAAAGCAAACGTAGGTCCAGAGCTCCACACGCGGATGGTGGAGATCGTGAGAAATAGATGTGTGACAAAAGCCCCCGCATTTGCACCAAAATGTTCTTCTGCATCGGCAGTACTTTGCAAAACATTGTGCCACACGATCAGTGCCGTAAAGGTTACTGTGAATTAATATACTGAAAGTTAGCATGTTCGTTAAGTGGATTGCTATCGATAGCAAATTGGGATGGAAAAAAATCTAGTTGGAGTTTTCCATTACGGTTATCTGACTGCAGAAAAATACAGTGAAGGAGATTGCATAGTGTCTAGTGCACGAAGGAATAATAAGTTACGCGTTTCTGCAACCTGTTTAAGATTCGAGGCCTGAGGTTTAGTACGTAGTAATGACTTGGAGTTGGCCAATGCAATAACAAGTGATGTTAACCAAACCTTGCTGGAAATGCTCATTTAGCTGTCTTCGTTTCAGGGTCAGCAGAATATCCTTTTCCAGGAGGAATCTTCCAGTGGGCTCGCTACCGCATAAATGGCACTGGACTGAACGAAACAGAAAAAATTTTCAGTGAGTCGCTGAACAAGGTACGTGCTTTCAATCGGATACCGTAAGGCGCAGTAGGCAATTTGGGTGGGTTCGTCACTGCTTTGTCATGTATAACAGGGATATAGCAAACTTGGATGGTTTCCTGAATGGTTTTTGTTCTGTTTTTCAGCATGAAAATACCCTTACCTTAGCGACTCTCAGGATATTCAGCAATGGCCTGGGGCAGCCTCATTTCCACTTCAATGCTAACGAGATGGGTTATGTCATTAGCGGCTGTGGACAGGTAATTTGTTACACCCGTGAGGGATAAGTCAGTGGAGTTTTGGCTGTAAAACAATTACAGACCTAATAACGAATTCCCAGCCCTGATTAATAAAACTGCAGTTAGTAGTATTACAAAACTTTCAGTGTCCACGTTTGCCTCCTCCCTACAAAATTTTGATCTCGGTTACATTTGCAGAAGCTTGTCTGGTCAAAGTGGAGTTATACAGAGAGCAGAATTCATCCGTCTTGTTAAGCTGTTCTGCAAAGTCACACAGGCTTATTACAGGAATGGCCGCTCTCCCGAACGCTGGGAGTACAAGATAAAAAAGCGATACTTTTGATTTAGCGCCTCCCAGGAACAGATAAACAGAGAAAATGTAGGGAGCGTTAAGATTCAGAGTACAGGATTTCGTTGTGTGTTTTTCACTCAGTGCAAATTTGAAGTGCAAAGATAACCGAGGTGGAATGACGAGACTCCATCACGTAAGGACTTACCGTGTTCTTACTCAGGAACTTGCCTGAGACCCCTGTACGTTTTTGGAGTCTCAGTGAAAGGTCTGGCGCTAGGCCAGCCGGTTTCAGTGCAGTGCTGGGACCGTCACTGTGTATTTATCCAATGCAGCCCACTGAAAATCGTTGTCGTTGAGTATCACTGCTTTACTTGCAATAGGTTGGAGTTACGCTCTCTGGAGTCACTGCCAACTTCAACATTGGCATTGGAGATGTCATATTTTTCCCCGTCGGAACCCAACATTATATCAAGAGCGTATGTGATGAGGATTTGTTTTTGATTCTAGCCTACAGTACAGGAAACCAGGTGAGAATTCACGTGGGCACGGGGAGTCAAAAAATGCTCGGCTGTATGTAACCGTATGCTTTTCTCATGCATGTAAGCTTTATGCGTTGGTGTGTGCCTCTCAAAAGAAATTCTAAGAATGTGTCAAGTACACTGACAGTGCAAATTCCTTCTGGTGCAAACGGTTGGCTTTGCAGGACTTGTCGTTAGTTATATGCTGTTACATTAATTCATTTTCCTCTTGGATTTGAGGTGCACTTTAATATTCCATACTATTAATATTGTAAAAATGATCAGGTAGCTATGATTATTCTCTTTGAAATACTGTCTTTTTCTTCACAGCTGGAAACTCTTCGTATGAAAGACTACTTCCGTGGAACAGCAGATCACATCCTTGCTCAGCTTTTTTTCAAGCAACAGGCTGAGTTTAAGAAGTTCCCATAGGCTGCCAAAAACTGAGGCAAATGACCTCTCGTAGCAGTTAATGGCTCCAAGAATTTTTTCACGATCACCATGTGTGTAGCGGTACGTTTTGGTACCTTACTCCCTGTTTACCCAGAGGAGATGTTCAGGAAAAGAGGTGACTTTGGGGTTATTAATTATAAAAAGTTATTTTCTTTTTGTATTTTTATCATGTTTTATTTATAGTGCGATGTAATTTGATTTATTGTGTATTAAAGTGATTTCTACCATTACAATTGCCTTTTGCTCTGTATGACATCGCACCGTATCTCTTCCCTCACACGACTGATGTTGACATTGATTTTCAGTCGTGCAGCCAGCGCTCTTACCTAGCGGCGCCCACGCACCAATACGGCATGTTAACGCAGCTCAGCCTGTCCCCGAACCAGGCGTTGTGTTAGGAGCCCCGCATCTAACAGCGATGGCAGGAACGAGCTCGTCGCTCTCCCTCCCCCAACTGCAGTCCCCTCAGTGTGTTGGAATGAATTCCTTTTCCCACCTTGGCCACCAAGCTGCTACCTGATTTTGAAAGAAACATTTGACGCTAGATTCTTAGCAGAATGCAGCCTCAGTAGCAGGCAAGCTCTGTGCTAGGCACCTGTGCTTCCCATGCAACAGGTGGGGAGAGAGAAGCCCAAAAAATCTGGGCCAAAAAAGAAGCAAAGATGATTTCCCAGACTGGCATCTATGCTGTTCTGTTGTGACCCTCAGGGTCCTATTCCTTCTCATTTAAATATTTAATTACAGCCAACAGGATGGCTGCAGCAGGGAGGCAAGGAGATCTTTTTCCATTTCCCAGGGGTTAGGGTGGATTTTTTTGTTTGTCTCGGGGAAAAGCTTAGTTCATGGGGTTTAAATCAAGATCAAAGTGGTTTACTGATTTACTGTCAACACATCATAAACAAGGACTTGGTGAAATATACAGCTGGGATTCAATTTTATTTCTTATTGAGCTCTTGGTAATCCCCTGGCTACCCGGCTGAAGGTCGCCTTCCTCTTCAGCTTTATCACTTTGGGGCAAACATCCCTTCAGCTTGGGCTACCTCTGCTTGCGGCCGCTGCCGCGCTCCCCTTCCCACCACGCCGCTGGGCTTGTCCCGGCCGTTCGCAGAGCGGAGGGAGCGGCTGTGCAGGTCCCTTGCACAAACCTCTTCTGAANACAGGCCAGAAGTAATGCCTAAAGCAGGAGCTGGACACAGAACGCTCGCTATGACCTAGCTCCGGCCATCTCTGTCCCAGAGGGCCCTGCCACATCGCCTGTCCCACCAGAGCTCACAGGAGCAGTATTCTGTGCCATGTCCTCACTGGTCTCTGCCTGGCCTGGCCTTGACCCCAACCTCACAGACAGAACCAGGGCTCTGAGTCGTGCTCCACCCCAAGAGGCGAAGACCTGGCTTATTAGCAGGTTATTAAGTGCTTTCAGGAGAGCAACGGGCTGGTTTCTCAGGTGCTGGGAATCAATCAGCCCAAGGCTCTGGCTTAAAACAACTCAGCTGGGACAAGGAAGGTTTAAATGCTGGGTTATCTGCTGAGGTGGTCCTTGGAAGATCTGGAGGCACCCGCCAGGTAGGAGAGGTGCTTTTGGCAGGTGGGAAAAGGCAGCTCACTGAGCAACGGGGCGGTGGGTTTTGTTCTGCTGTTGTCCCGTTCCTTTGCTGCGCTGGAATAACAGACTGGAAGCTGTGGTCGCTTCCCTCTATGACTGTGGTGTCCCTTGTCCTCTGCGGTCCCAAGGCACGGTGTTCGGAAGTTGCTTATGGGCACCCACCAAATATTTCTGTGCCTGGTTTCAGGCGGCGTTCTCAGGTGCGTGCTCCCAGGGCTGGGGTTGACCTGTGCGCCACTGTGGGAGAGGTTTGGCTTGCTGACCACTTCATTAAGACTCACAAGCGGTGGGGTTCAAGTACCAGCACTTCTGTAGTTACATTTCTGGGGCCCTGAGGGGAATTTGGTCGACTAGCAGTCTGGTCCTGTTTGCGTCTACACATCTTGGTCCGCCCGCTTTACTCTGCTCCGGTCCGCTTAAACCAGCGGGCGAACGCATTCCGGAGAGCCGCTCGGAAGGACCGTGGAGTGAGGTGCGTTGCTGTCGTTTATCGCGCCATTCGTGAAACGATCGTCGCCTCGCGCGTCCGAATCAACCGCGTTAACCGCCTGCGAAATGCGCCTCCCGGAAGCGATTGCTGCCCCGTCGGCTGCCGCAGCCGTGCCCTTGCGCTTCAAAAGCAGGCTCGCGTTCGTGAACGCTTTCTTTTTGTTTGGTTTTTACTATATAGCTAGCATGTTTTTTTCAGACTCTGCTTTTTTTTTTTTTTTAAATTAAGTTTTGGTCTGCTAGTTGCGGACTGATCCTCCAGCTGAGCGAGGCGCTTTTTGCTTAGCTGTAAGCGTGTATCCGGACGGACTGACTTCAGTATCCGTCCTATGGATATGCTGCCTTTAATTCTCCTTTAGCTTTTACCAATACTGATAATGCAGCTGTTCTCACCACAGCTTCTTTAGGTGTCAGTGAGCCTTTGGGCTGGTGTCAAATCTGTCTCCAGCTGACCACGGTGGGATTTAATACTGCGCTGGGTCGTGTTTCTGGTCCTACCTCCTGGATTCAGGATCCGAGCAAGTGGTCTGAGCACAAGTGCCAGGTCCCCAGCTTGTCTTAAGTTGCCTGAACCAGTGAAGTTTTGTTAATGCTGAGCCCAGAGCCTTGTCTAAAGACCTGGTAAAGATCCAGATACTCTGGTTTAGCCCTGCCTTTAGGGCCTGAAACTGCTGCTTGTGCCATGTTTGTAATAGAAGAGTAAGAAGTGGTGTGAGGAGCTACGGGGTTCTAAGGTAGCTCTGACGGAATATACGGTGGTCGTTGTCGTACGTTGTATAGCGCTGGACCGCTGGCAGCCCCATAAACCTCGGTTTTATTCCAGGCCGTTCATGTTACAGCTTTGCTGATAATGTTTGGCCCATAAGAGCACTATATTCAGTGAGTGATGAAATACACTCTCCCCTTCTGCTTTACCTTTAATGAGCAAATTAACCAGAGTTCCCGCCCACGCGTACTGCAGGCCCAAGATGAAAGGACTAAGGTGTAGTGAGGTCTGGTTCCTAAAAAGATGAGACTTGCCTCTAAACTCTCCTTTTTCTTTTCCAAGCCTTTTTCCTATTTACCCACAGGATGATTCAGCAGATTTTGTTCAAAATGGTTTTCTAGTCGTGGAGTTCTTGAATTGGCACGGGAGGGATGGGCTTGAAATGCATCCGACCATCTGCGCTGAACTTCATCCGAAGAGATGAGGACCAAGCTGCTCAGCTCAGCGCTGAAGGACAAAAAGGTGGAAGGCGATAGGAACCGCAGAAGTCCACAAGATCTGATACAGGGAGAGGATTCTGTGCTGCTTTCCCCTTCCCTTTAGCTCTCGCTTAAGGGATTTGCTTTGAGTCAACAGAAAGAAGTACAAGCAAATGGAGAGAATTCTGCTTGGTCTTTGAGTTTCGGTTCCTACCTTCAATTTGCCGTGCTGCTTTATCACCTGCCTTTCCGGAGGCGTTCTGCGTGCCGGGAGCTGCGAGGGCACCCTGCGACGAGGGGCTGGAGACGCGCTCGCCTCAGGCACGAAACACGACGGCCTTGATGCGAGCGCCGGCTCGCTAGCTTGGGATCTCGCGTGAGGATGTGTGACGCAGAGCTGTCTCCTGAATTCCCCTGTCTGGCAAGACCAAAACCCAGGGAGGACCCTCATTTTGGTCACTGCGAGACTGGGAACGTGGCGGCTCTGGCTGTCTCAGGCTATTCCTGCGGCACAACAGGGTAACGCGCCCGAAAGCGGCGGTGCTCTTCAGTGCAGTAAGTCCGTCCCTGGATAGGCTCTGAAAATAACAGGGAAAACGTTGCTTGAAACAGCAGACTTAAAGAATAAAGGCTGCATTGCATCCCTTGAGAAATACGACTTATGGCAGATAATATTTCTTACCTTCGGAACTATACGGGCCTATGCGGTGGAAGGGCCCTCGGCGTCTCTAGGTGATGATAATTAGAAGCAGTAATAAAACGCTCGGGGCACTTAGAATACCAAATAAATTCACGGAACGCCGCGTGTGAGTTGCTAGCAGCGTACAGCTACCTCCAGGGCTCGCGGTACGCGTTCGGGAGAAACATGTAATGCTTTCCAGAGGGTGAAATGAGCCTCACGTTGAAGGAGCGACAGGGGATCAGAAGTTATAAAAGCCATTTAAAGCACGTCTTAAGCCGAATCTGGAGACTCAAGCAGCCCTCCAGCCCTGTGCGTGAGTGAAGTTCGTTCAGGGTCGTCTCGTGACTCGTTTAAGTGCCGAACCCTGGTGTGATCGCCCTCTGTGAGCCCTGAGCAATCCCAGGGGAGAGTGAAGCTTGAAATCCGCGCCGCGGTGACGAAGCTGGTTCCCCGGCTCAGGGGATGGCTGGCGTTGGGGTCACCCAGGAGAAGCCTGATGCTGATTCATAGCTGTGTTTCCCGTAACCAGCTGCCATAAACCAGAGGGTTCACGTGCCCCATAAAATGCGCTGCGGTGTCTTTTGCTTGGGAGGGTTTACCCTTTTCTAGGCCTGGCACTGTGCGTTGTCCTTAAAGACAAACGTTTTACAGCCCGGCAAGGCTTTACTCCCGATGGAGTTTGACCAGTTTCCTCCTACAGAAAATAATTTGTAAAAATTTGATGCTGGTGAGAGATTAGCACGGGGCTGTTCGGAGGCTTTTAAACTCCTTGAACCCACCGCACCGTACGTGCTTCGGTGCTGTGGCTCGCTGCCTGCACGGAGCGCTCCCTGCCAGCCGTGCAAGAGCTTCGTCAGGCTCGGGAGTTGCATCCGCTCGGGTTAGCGTTGCTGCCGAGTGGGGGGATGCGGCTTCTTCGGCCGGCGCGTGCTCTGGAACGCTGCTCGGGGAGGGCAGCTGGGCCCCGGGGGCTGTTCCCACCAGGGGAACAGGCTTGTTTGTTTTCTGATGTGTAACAGCCGAATAGTGTCATCTTGCAAATATTGCCGTTATAGTGAGTAGCCTGCGCTTTCCTCCTGAGCCTGCGTCGCGTTCTGTGAGCGCGCACACGCGCGAACGCCTCCCGCAACGCTTTCTGTTGAGATCGCGCCGGCTAAAAAGCCGTTACAGAGTTCGGTAGGGTCTCGCCGCAGGGCGATTTAATCATTAAACCTGCTCTGTGCGTCTCAGTCCTGCCCCTTCCTTCTCACGACAACGCGCCCTCGTGGCGCGGGTGAGTTTCACGGATCCCAAAGGGCGAAAGGAAATTTCCCGCGTCTTATCGTGCGTTCCGATCGCAGCCGGGTTAGAAACGTTGAGAAATCTTTATCTTTCCCGGCCAATGCAAACGCAGCCAAGCGGAAAACCCAGCCCGCGCCCCGACGCCAGCCAACCCGCACCGTAATGAATCATCGCGGCGGCTGAAGGATCTTCTGAAGGCGAGCCAAGGTCTGTGGGATCCGTTTTTGCTGGCTGCATAGCTAGAAATAGCTTACCTTGTTTTTACAGAATGATATTGCTAGTTATACGGGTGGCTTCCCTTTAGAGTTCCAGGGTTAGCCGTTGCCCCAGCCAGGGCTTCCCAGCACCCTCAAAGGTACCTGCCAAGGCCTCGGAGGGTTTAGGGGCTGTCGTTAGCCCGGGCAAACAGGACGCGTTCAAGGTGAGCGCGGGCCGTGCACGGCTCAGCCCCGGCCCAGCGGCAGCTCTACAGAAGAGATGGGTTTCCACGGATGGGTCAATGCAAGTGGCTTTTAGGGCAGCGGCGTCTGTGGGATGCGGGGACCCTCTGTTTGATGGATACCAGAACGCCCACCGGAACGCAAATAAAACCTTTCCATTTGATTGCTTGCTCCGGAGGAGTCGCGGGTGCTGCTTGCTTCCCGGTTCGGTGGGGCAGGAGCGTAACAAATCGAGCGGCGGCGCAGGTACGGGCAAATATTTGATGTTGTAATCAAACAGACACACCGGGTTTGTTTGCTAGGATGACATGCGCTCTCTGGCGCGCTCGTTTTGGAGATAATGCGGAGCTTAACAAACAATGAACTGTTTTACAGGGGGGTAGGACACAGGAGCGTCCCCGGGGCGGTACTGAGCACAGACTCGCGTGTGGGATGCCGGGGAGCTCCTGCGGCCCCTTGCCACCCCGGTTTGTCCCCCCACCGACCCACATGGTGTTTCTCAGGAGTGCCAAATGGTCATCGACCCATCCTCCTAAATTTTCTCAACAAGCGGGTGTTGCTTTTTGTGCCAAAAGCCCAAAGCCATTAGCAAACCCTTCCTCCGCTGTGCTGACCGCAGCTTATCGCAGCGCTGCCCTGCAGGAGCCCTCTGGCGCGGAGCGCTTGCCAGGGCAGGTGTGTGTCTGTGTGTGTGTGTATACGCACATGCGTATTTCTAATTTGTATCAAATATAAAATGATCCAGCAGTTTTTTAGCGGCTCAGGAATGTGCTGCAGGTGATAGATGATGGATGGAAAGAGAACGTCCGAGGGTTCTTCCACCAAACGCACCTTGCGGCGCAGCTCTGTTTGATGGACGTCTGATGCGGCGCCTGCCCGCAGGCTGGTAGGGGTCCCCTGGGGGGGGCAGTGAGTTTATTGTCCCCTACGGCAGCAGGTGGCCGCGCGCGGGCAGAGCTGTTTGCCCAGGCAGCGGCGCCGAGTGGTGAGACCTGCTGGAGGCTCAACTGGAGACACGAGGCTTTGCTTTACCTTCTGCGCACGCAGGGTTCGCTGCCGTCCCACCGCCGCAGCTCCTCTCCTCCGCCTGAAGGCTTGCACGCGCGTGTGACGCCCTGGGATGATGTGCGCGACCGCCTCTCTCCTAACCCGAGGCGGGTCTGGACGCTGCACAACAGTTCGCTTGCTGCAAATTCACCTCCTCTTGCCAGTCCCTACGGCTTTGGTGGCGCTTTATTTCCTTGCTCCAACTCTCATTGGCGCTAATTGAAGAATAATGTCTCCGCCACGCACGAGGCAGCACGGGTGCGCGCAGGCAGGGCGAAGGAGGAGGCCGTGTACCCTTCGTTTTCCTTTCCTCAAAGCCTCCGCTCTAGGTTTCGTTCAATGCCGCTCTTGCGTTTTGGGAACGCAACGATATGCCTACGCCAGTGCTGGAGAGCGGTGTGAGAAAAATATGAAATACCCTGTGAGAATGTATCCGAAATACTGTAACGGGAATAAAAGCTCGAGGGAAGGGGTCTTTCCTGCTCCATGCCCCCGTGAGATGCCTGGGAGGTGCCGCGATGGGATCGGAGAGGCATGACGGAGGTGGAAAAAAAATGCAGCGAGCCTTTACGGGGAGAGCGTGACAGCACGAAGGTGAGGGAAAGCCCTGCCCTGCTCCTCTCCCGGGCTGAGCCGGAGGCCGTGCCGCGGGTGCCACCTGCGGGGCCGAGCGCCAGCCACGCCACGGCCTTGGAGCACGAGCGCATGGGGCTGCGGTGCGTAAGGAGAAGGTCGTTTAGGATACAAAGTGGGGAAAATCCAACCAAGAGTGGAACTTTTCCCTTTGGAAACGTCACATCTGTATCTCACGGATGCGCAGCCTCGTTGCTCCCAGCTCGTTTCGCCGCCAGCCCCGCTGCGGGTAGGGGCTGCGCTGCCGTCCCGGGGCGCCTCGAGGTTCAGAGGTTTCACTGAAGAGGTTGAGATGCCAGGAAAGAGCAAGCAGTTTTATTTGCGAATAGAGTTTGCAGCCAGGCAGCGGTGTAAGCGCTTCCCCGGAGCCCTCAGCACAGGTCCTGCCTCCGGAGCGGGGAGCATCCATCCGTGTCGGCTCCCCTCTGGTATCGGATACGAGTCAGTCGCCTCCATGGTGCGTTTCAAATAGATGCGTTTTAACTAAACGGATTTTAACTCGAGAGACGCGCGTGCCAGCAGCACTCGTGTTTTGAAAAGGGATTGGAGTCCCCCATCCGTGTTATTTACTGGAGCCGCGTGCTGCTCTCACGGGCTGATCGGAATATTTTGCGAGTAACGGAGAGCACCGGGCTTGCGTTTTAGAATTAACTCTGAGCTGCAGCAGTCTGATGCCGACGTAGTCATGGTACCGGTTTGATCGGGGAGAGTTGGAACCCGCTGGGGCTGGGGAGCCAATGCTCCTTAAACTCAGTGGGAGTCTTCCTCCACGGAGACTGGATCAGGTCGGGAGGAGAAAGCAATCGCGCTGGGGGCAGTAGTATTTTTCATTCCCTCCAAGTGGGCGCTTGCAGCGTCCGACCCCTCTTTGCGCTTGAAGTACCTCTGGCAGCGGGCGTCAGAGCAGGCGCCGTCCTCCGTTAGGAGGCTGCGGCCCAAAGGGACCTCTGCGCCCGGGACCGATGCGTTTTGGGTTCCTTGCGTTGGATAGCCTTGCGCTTTAAAGGGCAGGTCACCCCAAACCGACGGCAGGCTGAGGGGCGAGGGTCCCACCGCCGCGGTGCCTGTCTCTGCCCGACCGCGTTCCCATGCTGGGAGCGACGGCCCCTCGCCCCAGTCTCACCCCGTTCGTCACCAATCTGTTGTTTCGCGCTGGAACGTCTCTCCCCGTCCCCTGTAGCTCTAATAGAGCAGTCGCTGGGAGCGCGGCTTCACGAAAGGTGTAACCGGGGAAAAAAAACCACCCAAGGCTGGCTTTTAGCGGGGAACACTGCGATGCTTTCACGTATTTGGGCTTGACAACTGAGGGCCTCCTTTGAGTTTACCATGTGATTTTCTTTTCTTCCCTTCTCTGTTCTTCCCCACTTCTCCCTGCCCCCAGCTCCAGCCCCTGCCTGAGCCTGCTCTTCTCCACCCCCTGAGCCTGATGTTGCATCTCCATCCCTCGCTTCATCTGATCCTTCGGGAAACACCCCCCCCAACGCTAATTTTACCTCTTCTGTTCCTACCTCCGTCGCCTTTTGCTCTTCCCTGAGGGTGACTGAGCTGCCTGGCGGGGGCCGAGCTGGCGGCAGCATCGCTCGGCGCCACCCGAGCAGCTTGGGAAGCGAAGAGCCGTTCGGTAGGACGCAGCTGTCTCGGCGGTAAGCGCCCAGCGAGGCGCCTCAGTCCCGCGGGAGGGGCGATATTAACGGCACCCGCTCGTCACTTTTAGCTGAGGCTTCTGTAGACGGCGCATCCATAGTTCACGCGCTCCGGCTCTGGGATCCTTTGCAGGTGTCGGTGGCTGCAGCGGGAGCTGGCAAACGGGCGTTAGCCCGTGGCGCCTCAAAAGGGACACAGCCCTCTTCCAAAGCCACCTTGGGAATCCTGCGCCACGCAGCAGCACGTCCCCGCCGGTGACAACCGCACGGCCTCAAGTCTCTCCCCGAGCACCTGCTGTCCCCTCCCTGTGCGTCGGGGCGATGCCGTGTGGTGACGGCGTTTTTACCTCTGCTTTACTCCCCGCTTCAACCACGGCGCCGCCGTCGCAAAGCAAGAAGAAAAGCGAGATGGGCAGCAGAAGGGTTTGAAGCGGCGGGCCGTCGCGCAGCGGCTGCGCAGCCCCTGCTTCCTCGGGGACAGCAGTCCAGAGGAAGGCTGGGCAGCCGGCAAAGCGCGGCGAAAGGTCGGCAAATGCCAACTGCGCGTTCCTCCGTATGGGCACTATCCGGCCGTCCCGCGTTCGGAAACTCAGGCGAGAAGCCCCGGTTCGCTCTGGAGCCGGCCCAACCTCGTGAGCTCGCTCCGGCGCACGAGAAATGTGGGGTTTTGTGGGTTTCGACCTTTGCTTGACTGGCAGCGTCGCTAGGCAGGGCTTGCCTGCGTGCGTGCGTGGGACATTTGCGCGAGCCTCGTGCGTTTCAGGGGGCTCGCGGCGCGGTGAAGCAAACACCCGAAACCACAATTTCTCTCACTTCTTCTTAGAAGCGATTCCTGCAGGAAGGATGAGTCGGCAGCAGGAACCCCCCCTACCCCGGTTTGCAACAGCACAGCAACGCGATAAAATCTTGGCGCAGGCGCTGATCCCGTGAGCAGATACCGCTGACGTGCCACGGTTAAGGTGGACGTTAAAGTTAGCTCGTCTCTGCGGCAGGCGAGTTCAGAGTTTGGGATTTTGATTTACTTTGGATCAAAGGGAAAAATGCCGGAATAGTGAATTTCTTCCCAGAAATACTTTAGTTTCCAGAATATTATTGTCATCATATTAGGACTGGTGGGGTTTTCTTTACTGGCGTTACTCAGAAAAGAAACGAAGCCTCTGCGGCCGAGGGAGGTTATGAAAGGAGACGGAGCCCGGCTCTCCAGGTACCTGTTAATTGGATCAGTTCAATTCAAAACCCTTCAGCTCAAGCCCTTTGTAAAAACCACCTAGAAAACCCGTAGACGTGGCCTATATTTTCTGACAGCGAGTCTGCTGCAGGTAAACCCCAATTTTCTGCCTGCCAAAAGCTGCCCCTACGACGTTTTTTGCTTTACTGATGCACCAGATGCTCGGGCAGAGGTTTTTCTCAGTGGCTTTTCTCCACCTGGGTTATAAGGGCACAGAAATAGTTGGGATTTAAACTTAGTTGCCACCCCCTGTCCCTGCGCAGCCGGGCAGTGCTGCTGAGAGGATGTGGGTTAGCGGCGAGGAGATGATTCGGCGATAGGGAGGTCCTGGTCCCCCCGCTCGGTCCCAAATTGGTTGAATGGAGATTTGGTGCCACCGCACCGAAGCGATGGGTTGCGTTCCCGGGTCCGGGAGCCACTTAGCGCCAAACCTCGGTGATCTTGGCTGTGTTCCTCCTCCTCTCAGGCTCATCTATCCGTGCAACGATAAAACTCGACGGAAGTGGAAATGTAGCTGCAAGCTTGGGAGGGCACTCGCAGCGTCGTTCCGTGCGGGGCATGGGCGAGCCGTCGCAAACCAGGGACCACGGGAGAGGTCGCTGGAAGAAATAACGGTAACTTGGTGTTTCCCTCCCTTTTGCAGCTGCTTTGGCATTGTCTTCAGGTATTTAAAGTGCTGTTCAGCCAAAATGTTGTCCAGAGCAGGGGCTGTACGTCAAGTCTGAGTCCTTTCAGCACCCCATGGATTTGTTTCTGCTTCCTAAAGACTGCTGAAATGTTTCCAACAGGAGAGCAATACCAAGAACAGCGGCTTTTCCGATGCAAGTACCCAGGTGAACGCTGAGTTTCAAACACCGTAAATAAAATCATTGAGGCTCGGAGGTTTTCCCACCAGGAGCGGTGTGGGAAACGAGCCGGAGCTGAGCGCGGCGCCCGCCCGCGTGCGAGGGACGGCAGGCCCCAGCGCCGGGCACGTGCTCTGCGTCTCCAGGAGCGTGCGAGGCCGTGCCAGGCCACGCAAGGCTTAACCAACCGCGACGGTGTTGCCTCTGCGTGGCAGAGGGGCTGCTGTCGCGGAGGCAGAGGTATCTCCCCAGTGACGAACTCGTTCGAGTTTCCATTGCTGACCGTCTCTTCTCAAGCGTGCCGGTTAGCTTCCACCGGGCACCATCAGCTTTCTGCTTTTGTTCGGCTTAAAAGCTTTTGAAAGAAGACGACGGGTGATTTCTGCCAAGCTCGGTCAGCGCCCTTCCCAGAGTAGGGTCTGGGGGACCCCAAATCAAAGCTTCGCACCGTCTTTATTAAAAATACAGAAGCACCTTTGGGAGAAAGGTCTGCCGCTGGGGCGCAGCGGGAGCCTTCACCCATCCCAGAACCCCCACAGCGGCCGCAGCTGGGGCTGCCTGGGTCTCTCCGGGGGCTGCGGGGCTCTCAGACCCCTTGCACAGGCGCTGCGCTCCTGCAAGCGTGCGGCAGAGCACCGCGGGCTGGTGCTGCGCGGGTGGACGCGCCGGGGCAGCGCGCTCCGAGGTGGTGTATCCCATCCTACAGCAAGTTGTATTGCACTGAGGAGATGGGTTTGGCGAGACGGGGCGGGGAAAGTGTTTCTTCTCTGCTATCAGGGAGAATAATTCAATTTTTGTCCTGGAAAAATGCGAAGAATGTTACGGCTTGAACAACGTGGTTGTGGGCTTCAAGGAAATACGGTTGTATTATTTAGAAGGGATCGGTATGAAATGCCAGCAAATGGATTTTTAATTTTTTTTAAGGACTAAAGCTCATGGCAAAGCAGGGAATTCACACGGGGATCCGTGCGGTGATCTCGCTCTTTGATTCGCAACACGCGTTACGATTTCGTCGCGGCAAGGCATGAATAACGGCGCTTTCTGCACTAAGACAGACCCGGTCAGGCGTTCTCCTCAAAACAGCCAGCGCTTACTCCTTTCTCCGGTGCCGGGTTCCCTGTGAGCTGGGCAGCCCTGGCGGGAGCGCGTGTGTCACGGCACCGGTACGGAATTTGGGGAGGGCTGCACGGGGGTACACAGACCTGAGGGCTTACGCCCCTCTAACATGCCTCAGCCCCCTGTGAAACACAGCGGCCTGGTTTCCGCGTGACGTTGCTTAACGGCTAGCTACAATCCGGATTACAGCGTGCTACTTGGCGATAAAATTTCATGAGACGACGCTTTGCGCAGGCAGGATGCAGTAAAATCCAAATGATTTCCCTGGTGCCGGGGGATGTAATAACGCGAAATCCTCCCCGGCCTGTACCCCTGCGAGCCTGGCCTTTCCTCGTCAGTGACTTGCACTCAGAAATCGGTGTGCTTTCTGTTTCCTCAGGAAAAAAAAAAAAAAGAGAAACTCGGAATATTTAATTTGCTTCTAGTTTTCATAATCCGTTTACTGAAGCTGCTGCTTTCTACGCCCGCGCCCAGCTCTGTGCAAACCTGTGGGAGGCCTGGCATTGGAAGGCATCGCCAAAAAAAAGACATTTTTTTTCTTTATTTTGAGGACAATGACTTCATTTTAGGAGTGATGAGAGAATTGGGGTGCAGGGGAGGGTGCTGGGTGGGTTGTGTAGTGTGTTCCCGGGGAGCGCTCGAATGAACTCTGCCTGCAACTGTTTTACTGATATTTGTCTCACCCCGCTGTACGGGAGGCGGGGGGGGTTCGGCTACGCCTCCCCGCGACCTGCGCTCTTGCACCACGGCAGGGACCCGTGGAGAGATGCACGCGGCAGGACAAGGGGTAGTGATTGTGAACTAAATCAGGGTAGAATCAGAGTAGATGTAAGGAGGAAATCGGTTACGCTGAGGGCGGTGAGACGGTGGCACAGGCTGCCCGGGGAGGCGGTCGATGCCCCGTCCCTGGGACCGTCCCGGGCCAGGTTGGACGGGGGTCTGAGTGCCCTGCTCTGGTGGAAGGTGTCCGTGCCCATGGCGGGGGTTGGACTGGGCGGCCTTGAAGGTCCCTTCCCACCCAAACCCTTCCATGATTCTATGTTCGGCGCAATGCAGCTTTGGACCCGCAGGGAGAGCGGGACAAATTCTGCCGTGCCCAGGATAGGCCTAAAGCCTTAACACAGCGTAAGGTAGCAAAAGGAAAGGACGTCCACGAACCAGGGGAGAGAGAGGGCGCTCCAGCGCAGTGATACAGCAATGCAAGGTGGCCAACAACTATTCTAAAAGCTCCTTAAATATCAGTAACCCTTACTCGTCTTCATATTCTCCCCAGACTGAAAGGCAAGAGCTACGCTAGGGGAAAAAATTGCCGCGGAGCCACCCAAAATTGTGCAACATCTGTCACGTTCTTCCCTTTCTTCATCTTGCATTAATTATTCTAATGACAGTTTTAATTACACAGTGACCGAGCGCTGTTTCGCTCTGTTGCTCTGCTTTCCCCCTTATTGCGAGCAGAAACAAGGTGCAGGTGGTTCAGCTCAGCGCCCGTCAGGAGCGCGCACGGATCCCCGGACCGAGGAATGAAAACGTAGATCCAGCGTTGGATGAACTGCAGATAAGGCACTGTCCGCGCAGCTGCGGAGAACTGGGGCAGAAAACACGCTGTGTTCAGCTGCGCGCGTGTGGGATATTTTTTGCGCTCGGCCTGTCCTGGACACAGCGTTTAATGAGTTAATTATCCCTGGAAATCTTTCTGATGAATTTCTTGCTGAAAAGGCCCCACTGAAGAGGACGATCGTGGGCAGGAGAGGACGGATGCAAGGGCTGCTCCTGGCCGCGGTGTGGTCTCGCGGCGGCTAGGACGGGCCGAGAACGGGAGCGTGACGCGCGTCGCAGGAAGAAGCTGTTTTGGAAGAAGTTTGGGGTTTTTTCAACCAGGTCAGNCTGATGAATTTCTTGCTGAAAAG
Organism: Steatornis caripensis; assembly: GCA_013398225.1. Classification (NCBI taxonomy): domain Eukaryota; kingdom Metazoa; phylum Chordata; class Aves; order Caprimulgiformes; family Steatornithidae; genus Steatornis; species Steatornis caripensis. The sequence goes on along the minus strand of VZSC01009278.1, from coordinate 22,904 downwards.
GCCCCACTGAAGAGGACGATCGTGGGCAGGAGAGGACGGATGCAAGGGCTGCTCCTGGCCGCGGTGTGGTCTCGCGGCGGCTAGGACGGGCCGAGAACGGGAGCGTGACGCGCGTCGCAGGAAGAAGCTGTTTTGGAAGAAGTTTGGGTTTTTTTCAACCAGGTCAGCCGATACAGCTGAAAACCCGAGACCGACGGCGGGACACGTGTGCCCGGTGAGGAGGGCTCGTCTGCTCCGCTGCCAACANGGGAGCGTGACGCGCGTCGCAGGAAGAAGCTGTTTTGGAAGAAGTTTGGGGTTTTTTCAACCAGGTCAGCCGATACAGCTGAAAACCCGAGACCGACGGCGGGACACGTGCGCCCGGTGAGGAGGGCTCGTCTGTTCCGCTGCCACCGCGAGCGAGTACCGAAGCGACCGCCTCCTCCCGTCCGCGTGGCACGAGCACAGCATCCTCGGGGCTGGGGATGCCCCCGGCAGCGGGGTACCACGCTGTCCCACCCCGGCGCTGGGGACCGACGGGCGAGGGTTACGATAAATAAATAGGTAAACGTGTAAACGGTGAGGCTGGGAACGCTTTTAAGAGCGAGGTGTGAAGAGCCTCAATGAGTGCGTTAAAGAGAAGCGCGGCAGCGATTGCAGGGGGAGAAAGTGCCGGGCTCTTTAACGTGGGGCAGAAAAGCTGCACGGGGCTCGGTGGCCGGAAATCAAAGCCGGGCGAACCGAGAAACAAAAGGTTACCGTTATGTACTTTCACCAGCGAGTATTGGGATGCTACTATTGCTCCTTTTGACAGTGAGGAACGAGGTATTGCTACGTCGGTTTTGGCGAGGAGCAATCTGTGTTTGCCCACAGACGTTTACTATTTTAACGGTGCAGAACGCAAGCGTGTATTCGGCCTCTCGGGGAGCAGCTGGGGTCGTGTTTTGCCGCTTTCATACGAGGACGGGCTTGCGACTTGCTTCTGCGGGATCTGGACTGATCCTCTCTCATTAAACAGAAGAACTCGCAGCTTGCCGCCGTTCCTCCTTGCGACACTGCGCGGTGGTGCTGGTGCTGCCAGGAGCCAGGATGTGGCCCCGAGCATCCGCTCCTGGAGTCACTGGATCAGCACTGGTTTCGCCCTTATTTTGAAATACAAACCTGTGTCCTCCCACAAAGAAAAAAAAAAAGGCGAAAAGCCCTAAGATTTCTCAGAGTAACTTCTCCTTGAGATCACGAGCGCTGTAGCATCACGCTTAATTATTTTTTCTCCCTATCTGTTCCTCTAATGTCTAGAAAACCACCAAGGTAGGCTAAAGCCTTTTGTGGGTACGTTACATTCAGGTATCTAATTAATCCTTGTAATTCTGTGTATTAAGGGGATATAATTACACGCCTTTAATTTCTTGCGTCAGGAAACTGAGGAGGCACGCCGCGGGCCTGAGAGAGGGGGGGAAGGCTGCAAAGCCGGCGTGTGACAAGGTCTTGCGGATCTGCGCACAGCTGCTTCCCCACATCACCTTCACAACGCTTTTCAACGCTAAAACTCCTCTTTCAGCGCTAAAAACCGTCGTCAACCTCTTCCTCGCGGCACGGCCCTCTCGTCTAATACGAGTCGCAATCACAGCCCGGCTAGCCCTTGTGTCGGGTTGTCATCCGTTGGCTGGGGAGGTCGTGCTCGTCGATTAACGCCTGTGTTTAACGAGCTCGTGCGGGTCAGGCCTGGCCACGAAGCAGCCAAGAGTCTCCCTGCCGCAGGTCCTGACCTGGGAGCCCAAGAAAATTGGGATTATCGGGTTGCTTGCTGCTCTCGCGATGCATCGCACCTCCCTGCGAGCCCGGGCGGTAGGTTTAGAGCGGGCAGAGAGGTAGTTTGGGGGTTATCAAGGTATACTAAGCGCAATAAAACCCCGAGACAGCCGTGATTAGCTGGCGGTCCTCCGTCCTGGCCCGGGTGGAGCAGGGGAGATCAAGGAGAGCAGCTGCAGGCCCGGCGCGAAGTGCCAGGGGAGGGAAGATGTGGGAGCGTACGGGGGGAAAAGCACAGGAGAAGGGTCAAAATCGACATGAAAATGAATGCTGACCAGCCTGCGAGGGAGGATGAAATCAATCGGTAGCGTGCGTTTGAGGAAAAGGTTAAACGAGCTCTTGAGTCTGCTGTGCAGGGACTTTACCGCTGCTCAATAAAACTCATCCTCGGCGTTTGCCAGCGAGACCAAGCCAAACAGTGTTGGAAGCGAGAGAGGAAATTAAATGGGTGTAATTTATTAGAGAGACCCGAGCGCTCCGTCGCTGTGCGAGCGCGGGGCCTTGGGGCGCTGGGGAGCAGCGCGCTGTGCCCGGGGGACGTCGCGCGGCACTTGGGGAGCTCCCGCTGTAAAAGCGGTTTTCAAACTTATGATCACGTCTTCCCTACGCTGGCGGTCAAAACGTTGCACTCGCACGTCGCCGAGTGAAATTTGGGACTCCTCAGGTCTTTTTCTGATGTAGATCTTTGCGTGACCCCTCCTGTGAAGGCTGGGAAAGGTGAAATGCCCACAGGTCGCATCACGGACCTCGTTCCTCGTGGTGAGATTGTTCTCCACCGTCTATTTTGCTAATTAAAATTTAAATGTCAAGGTTTTATGCTTCTGTGGCACCAAAAAAAGGATAGATCTGGAGAAAACGTCCTCCGTGCACTAGCTCTGCGCAAGTTATAGATCAAATTTGCAGCAACAGGAAACACAACAAGGATTCTCCAGGGAAATAATTTCCGCACGGCTGTTTCCAGAGGACCAGAAGGTACTTCTGAAGGTGCATGCTGTGCAGCGGGGCCGAACCGCTGAATTAGCCCTAGGCGAGTGGCAGCGGGTGCCCCCGGGTGATCTTCAGCGCTGCCTTGGAGCAGGCACCGCAAGGGCTCTGGGCGTACTGAGAATGCTTCACCGCGTTTGCTCAAAATGTTGTTAGAGATCCCTGAGCTCCCCGAGCCTTGCTGTTTGAGAGTTTCCCAACACTGGAATTATTATTTTTTTTTTTAAAAAAAGGAGATTTTACCGTCCCTCAAATTAAGCTGGCAGACCCGTGTGCTTGATGGCTATCGCTGCGTCGGAGAGCGAGGCCGTGTTAGTAGATCGTTCCTTTTTTTCCACGTAGAAATAAGTAAAACACTGCGATGTTCTTGAATGCACGTATTATTCCAGCCGCTGGGCGAACAGTACCTGCGGCACCGCCCTTGGGCAGCTGTTTACTCACAAAATGGGTTTGAAGCTTTTTCGCCGATCAAACAAGCAGGTAGCGAGCTGTAGCTCGGCTCCTCTACCGGAACGCAGTGGTTTTGTGATCTGCTCCGCTCCTCTCTGGCCTCACCTGCCTCGTCCCTGAGGAGGACGTGGTCCTCGCTCTCGATCCGGGGATGCTGGCTGTCGGGAGGTCTCCTGCAGCCCGGGCTGGGAATCGGGGTTGGTTTATTTTAAGAACATCTGCCTGGTGGGATGCGCCTACGGCCATCCTAGATGGAGGCCAGACGGCTGAAGAGATGTTTTCCCGGTGTCCTTTCCGCCCTCCCTAATGCAATTCTCCTGTACGGCGATATATCCATGTATACTCTAGTTTGGTTCAGAAAGCTTCTCTGTGTTCCTTCTCGGTGACTCGATGCGCGGCAGCCGTTTGAAACGCCCTTGTCAACATTTCTGTGCGTTTTAATTGACTCGGGAGACGTAGGACGCAGAGTAAATGGCAAGTTGTAAATAATTAAGGTGCTGCTAATCCTCAAGAAATGTCAGAAAGTCCCTAAGAGATACCGCATGAGATCCTCTTTCTTGTGAAACGGCTAATTAAAGGGATCCTTTGCACTGAAAATAAACAACCGTGCGAGGCTGTCAGCTACGGCACGCTCGCCGCGGGGGAAGGAGGGCTGTTGGGAGATCAGCACCTCTCGCTGAAGCGCAGTCTTTGACAGGGAAAAAGATTTAGGTATAAATCCTGCGACTGTTCTGCAGTGCCGCGAATGCTGAGCGGTGGCGTTGGCAGGTGAAGGCGGAGGCTGTGCCGCTCGGGATGGACACGAGGAGGTCCCGGAAGCTGCCGGCGACCTGCAGGTGAGTGCAGCGCGAGGAAGGGGACGGCAGCCAGCTCGGCCGGAGGCGGATGGGGGGACCCTCTGCAAAATAAGTGCTGGGCCGCAAAATAAGTTCGTTAGTGCCGGTGAGATGCCTGCAGGCTGTCAGGGTGGAGCCCCCGGGTTTGTACGACGGCGTGGGTGAAAGGCGTGGGCTCGGTGGGACGTAAATCTCCTTTATCTGCGCCTCATCCGTCACCGTGCCTGCTTCCCTCTGCATTCTGCAGAAGCTGCCTCTGCTTACTGTCAACGCCAAAATACCGCGGTTGGGTTTTGAATATTATGTTCTGGCAAGCGCGGCTGTAACGTGAGTTGAGAAAGTGGGGTGGGAGCTAACAAGTGGAAAATTCTAAAGCTGGCAGAAATATGGCTCTAAGGTGTTTTACTGAATAAAAAACAAGCAGTTGGAGAAAAATACATTCCCTTTGAGATTAATTTTTCACTGGCAGAAACAAAAGGCACTGCTAACAGAAAGCCGACGACTGTTCTGCCTCGGAGTTTACAGGAGGGAATAGATGCCAAGGAGAAGCAGATTGCATCTTTCCCTCCAGATATCTTGGGGGAAATCTAGCTTGTGCCAGACGAGCCCATCAGGAAAACACGCTTCTCTGAAGACTGGGAGATGGTGAAGTAAAGAGGATCTGGAGCCTTGCGCATCCGCAGCGAGCCCCGGACCTCCGCTCGGCTCTTCCCTCCCCTGGTGCGTTCGGGACCGGTGGCTTTGGGTTCTCGGGAGCCCCTCGCAGCTCTCGCCGCGAGCTCGCACGAGAAGCTGCTCTCCAGCACCATCGGTCCGACTCCCTCGTCAGACTGGTCCTTGGGGTACTGCCGAGTCCTCTCAGCTGACATTCGGGTGGTTATTTTAGGGTGCGCTGGCACCGGCGACATCCCTTTTCTAAAGGAAAGAATGGAAACGTTATTTTTGTACCAGTCCCCCTGTATTTTGGTGGAAGATGCTCTCGCGTCACGGTGCTATAACCGGAACGCGGGTCCTATAACTGGAACGCGGATCCGCCCCATCTGCTCAATCCATTGACATTTTGCTTGCAGATAAAATTGCCTTTAAACTCTCCCGGTCCCGTGTGGACCCGCTGTAGCAGAGCCTGGGCAAAAAGGAGTCCTGGAGGTGAGAGATAGAACAGCCAGGTTAAGGAGAAGGGCAGAAAACACGAGGGACGCTTCCATGCCTCCTGTTTTAAGAGAAAGGAATGGCAAATCTTGGGCAAGCGCAGCGTTTGCAATACATGAGATACCCTGGCTGCTCCTCCCGCGCCGAAGGCAAACTTAGCTTTGGCTCCTGCCCCCAAATCTGCTTCACCCAACGCGCTCCCCAGCGTGACGCCCTGGGAGGGAGCGGCACCCGGCTCCCCCGGCCCCCCCCGTCGCGTCCCTGGGGCTCTGCGTCCTCCCTGCCCCCGACACCCGGCTCCTGCCGGAGAACAGCAAATAGATGAACCTGAGGAAGAAAGGAGTTTGTTTTGGTTTTTTTTAATTTTTTCCCCCCTCTGCTTCTCTCACGCAGGGTTTAAAATCCTGCTGGCAGAAATCCACAGCAGGGTCTGCTGTATCTTCACAGAGGAAGAGGTGAAGATGCTGGAGCCTGTTTAACTCTTCTCTCCCCTAAGCAAAATTTATCACTTAGCCACTCGAAACAAGAAGTTAGCACTGACACAGCATCAAAACGGATCTCCTGACAAGCTGTACACCGCCCTTCGAGGGGAAGCATCGCCTTCTGTCGTAGGGTGTATTTGCAGGAAAGGGGAGCTGCGGGCACAGGAGCTCCAGCGCGGCGGGAACGTGAATGCGGCAATCCCCCGGGCTCCGCGTGCCGAGGCGTCGCCGCCGGCCCCAGCTGTACGTGCACGGCGTAGGCGGGAGGCACGTCCCGCGCCCTTCCCCGCTTCCTCGGGCACGCCGAGATGCCGCCCGTTGGGCGGTTCGTGCCTTGTGCCGAGGGCAAGCAGCGCTAATGGGACACGATTTAACGAGAGTCTGCAGAAGTTAGTAGCCGGGTAGGAGTTAGGAGATGGTGCGTTCAAGATCTCAAAAAAAAAATAGGGCAATGCTGCAGGCACCGCCCTTAATATTTTATATAGCAGTAATAAATTATTGCTTAGAAGTTGGAAACCAGCAGAAGGCAGCAGAAGGATTAAAGTTGAGCTAGATCTCCGGTAAGTTGGTTCATTTGATTTCCTAACGGGATGCTTTAATACTTTGTTTATTAGTTTGGATTAATGTGAAGTTTCTTATCTGAGAAAGGTAAACAGGGGAAAGTTGTATTGGAATTGACTCGGCGATTTACGACGTTTAACCATTGCTTCTGCCACCTGAGAAGTAGTTTTAAACGTGTCTTTCTTATGCTAGAAATGTTATTCCAAGAGATGCAGTGAATACCTGCGGGGCCAAGGGCTGCGCTGGGTGTTTGCTGGGCTCTAGGCCGTCTGCTCTTTGCACTCCTGTCCACGTCACTTGCCCGGGCGGGCACCTATTATTCCACAGTTGCTTCCCAAAACCGCGTGCCAGGGGTGCGAACCACTCTGCGCGCGCGCGAGTCGCTGATGCAGGCCATGGAGTCAGCGGGGGACCCGGTGGCAGGGACCCCCCCGCCGGCCAGGGGACAGCTCGGCAGGGAGATGATGCTCTGAACGTCGTGCTGTGCAGCAATCAGTTTAAGACTTGCTCTTCACCTGGAAAAAAAAGAAAAGTGTATATTCGTGGTTTTAAACTCTAGGTGACGTTCAAAAGTCCCTTCCAATGATCCTGTAACTCCGTGCTGTGTCAGAGGGCAGCAGTGAGGTAAATCACGTTACCAGACCCCTCCTGAAGCATCAGCGTAATAATGAGCCTATCTGACGTACGTAACCATTTTTAAGTTGCGTCTTTCTCCTCAACTAGCCAATGCGATTCTGAATCATGGTTTTGTCACGAATTTCAGAACTTATTTTCTCTGTCACCCTCCTCTGCAAAGCAGTGCTGGCGCCAAGGGCGCCGGCATCGCCCGCGGCATCTTAACCTTATCCCTCCTCTTCTTGGGGGGCTCTGACTGAACGTGCAGGAGCGGGATTTATTTCAGTCTCCCTTTTTCTACCAAATTTAACTGAATTGGAAGGGGAGTTGGGGAAGCAGAGCCATTTTTATCATTTAATCTCAAAAAATCAAGAGAATTGGACGGGGCTGTCCGGGTGGGTGATGGCTCCTCGGGCTCGTGGGTCGCCGCTGGTGACCATTCATTCATCTGGGGGCAAAACCCCTCAATTACTGACAAAAAGCGCTAAGGCTTATTCATTTGGAGGAATTGAAGTCATTTGAGGAGCACAGCTTATTTGGAATTCAGGCCAACAAATTCCACGTAAATATATCAGCCTATTGCCAAACTGCCAGCGCTGGGTCGGTGCTGGAGCGCGCTTCCACGCCGTTTCTTTTCCACTAGCAAAAGCGTAAAAAGCAGATTTTACACCCAACATGGCTCCGTGGACGGAGTGCCCCCTCAGCCGTGCGTCTGGGCTGCACGCGCATCGGGGCACCCGCGTGGCGCCCGCCGTGGGGGGCTCTGAGCCGGGAGGGACCCCCGCAGCCCAAACCGAAACTTGGTCTTCGCCGAGGGCTCTGCGGCGCTCCCGAGTCCCAGGGTGCCTCCCCCAAAAGCAAGGAGAAACACCTGACTTCCCCAGGAGCTTTAAGTATTTATATATATACATATTGTTTTTCATGAGGGGAACCAAATGCCCCCATCGGGTGTCGAGCAGCCGCAGTGGCAAGAGGCACCCGAACCTGCGGCAGGTCCCTGGACTGTGCTGCCCCTTCAGCATCTCCCGCCAGGTGCCGGCCCGGAGCCGAAAGCGCTGTGGGGCAGCAGGAAGCTGCTGCCTGCCCGCCTCGGTCTCCGCGCCACTGCTTCCCCCGCTATTGAAAGCCGAGGCGTGGGCTGGGAATTTCATTTTTGCTCCCGCGTTTGATCTGACCGCGCGCAGCCGCTGCCCCGCGCCTCGGCACCAGCAGCACAGCCACCAGCCACCATCTCGGGATCAGCCGTCCCCTTGGGCTCTCGGGAGCAGCCGTCTTCAGTCTGTGCGTGGTTAAGTTGAAAATACAGGGGCATCTATCATTTCAGTGTAACTCGTGTTCAGTCTCCGCGGCAGCAACGAAGTTAACCTGCGCGTAAACACAGCCGCAGCCGCCTCCTCTGCAAAAGCAGGCTGGCAATTAGTTGCTAAGGCAACATTTTTCCCAAAGCCAGGCTCTTCCATGCGGTTTTTCAGCGCCGCTCCATCAGCACAGGTATTTTACAAACCGGGTTTGGCCTGCAAAGAGCTCGGCTATGCTTACCGACCTCCTGCATCCTCGAGGTGTGAGGGAGGAGGGACGGCGGATGTCGAGGGGAGACCCCAGAGCCCCTCTCGGTGCTGTCTCCCGTGGGTCGGGCGCCTACAGACGACGCGAGCGGCCGTTCACGAGCCCGTTAGCAACAGCTGCTGGAATCAAAGACGCTCAACGGGGTTTTGTCATGTGGGTAAATTTATGGGTAATGGTCACATCTGTAAAATTACTGTCTGAACTAATATGGGCAGACTTATATTGCACGTCAGAAAGCTGAATGGTAGATAAATACTCGTTTATCTAACGTGGTTGCTGCTATTGGGCTTTGTTTCCAAATGTCCTCTGTTTAATAAGTTCCTCCCCAGCACTTTCTAGACATAAACACAGGGAAAGTAATAAAGGGATCTGGTTGGGGCCATCTACTCTGCTCTGCAGGCACCGAGTTTGCACGGGAGGAGGAGGGAGAAATTCCTTATGCTGTAAACAGGTATTTGTCATTCCCGATAACGAATGCTCATTTCGTTTGTAGATAAATCCCAAAGTTCTCTGTTTGCCAGGCTGTTGCACACAGCTCTGCGTTCACGTGATGAACCGCTCTTCGTTCTCTCTGCTCCAGTAAAACGCTCTTCCATTTCAAACCGGGCTGCGAATCCGTGCCTTCCGTAAGTAATTTCTGAAGCAAACGCTTTACGGCTATCTCCGCGTCTGCTTTGCGCGCGCGCCCGTGCGCCGGCATCGCGCGAGCTCTTCGTTGCAGCGGTAAATGCGCAGTACGGAGACGCGAGCCTTGTGTCTCCAACGCACCGAGCAGCGGGAGCAGCCTTTCTCCGCGTGCCCGGCCTCCGTGGCCCGAGGCGAAGCGGCGAGGAGACACCCTCGTCTGAAACCTGCTGCAGGCTTCGTTCGTGCCGGCCTGGCCCAATGGTTTTTCTGCTGTTCTCTACGATAGGGGAGCAGGAACTCGTGCGGGCGCCATCAGGCTGACCCAGGATGCAGATCATCTGCTAGATAGTAGACGCTAAAATGATCAATCCTTAAAAAAACCCAGATGCCAATCCTTTCTTCGGGACAACTACATCCACGCAGCTGGCGCACAGTGAAAACCAAAAGGGATGCTCTTTATATTTGAAATCACTGTTGAAATAACGAGCGCATCTCGTTCTCTCCAAGCCTGCCTCTCTCCGCCACACAGGTGGACGCGCCGAGGTGCCTTTCTCGCCGTCCCCGCACCACGTCTCCCCTTCCTGCCTCGTAGAATTGTCCCAGATATGAATTTCATGATCCCTCGTGCTGCTGAGCACACTGGGCAAGGCAAGAGGGCGAGCCCTGGGTAAAAACCTTTTGCCTTCGGGTAAAAACCTCGCTTCAGAGCTACAGAGAAATGGCCAGTGCAGGTCCTGAGTCCTGCGCTGCGCGTCTTTGGCCATACGTTTGGCTTAGAGGGTTCCTCCCGGTGTCTCGACGCTACCAAAAGCCAATGATCCTTCCAGATCAGCCTTCGTTTAGGAAGAGAGGGAGAACTGACCAGTACGTGATCACTGGGGGCTGCCCACCCCAGCGCTTGTCATCTGCATTCGGGAATGACTTCATATTCGCCAGTTTTGAGGATGGAGATATCATATAGGAATAACTATCGGAAGTGAAAGGTGTCAAGATCTGCCTGGAAGGTGCCCGTCTCTTGGGTACAGTTATTTGTTCCTTTCAGTTACTTGTTTTGGCGCTGACACCCCAGGGTCTAAAGCAATCCGGGTGGCTTTCCCAAGAACTGGATCGCTGGTGACGACTCTACATTCAAACTGTCCAGCGTGTATTCTTCAAAACATCCTCTTTTGGCTAAAACTGCTTTGGAATTTCACATACATTGAAGAAAAAATCCCAGCCACAGTGATCCTCAAACACTCCAGCTCAGCACCGCCAAGCCCCAGCTGCTGCCCCTGCTCTGCACGCAGATCGGCTCCAGCACCCCGCAAGTGAAAGACGGGCAGCATTGAGGGCTCGTTTAGCAGAAAATAAAGATGCCAGCGCAAAAAATTCATCAGACTCCACAGACCTCAAAAAAAAAAAAAGCCATTAAGTGCCTGACACGCAAGCGCTGGGCAATAAATAACAGGCGCTAATATTGCTCCGAGCACATTCCTGAGCATAAATTGTGTCTGGTTATTACTTAAACCCGACCGGAGGGTTCCTGAGGCTGGAAAGCGGAAATCGGTGGGGTCAAGCTGTTCAGAGAGGAGCGAGTGTGGGGAAGGAAAGGCAGGAGGGAGCTTTCTCTGCAGATGGCACTGCTGCTGCCATGCAAGCTGTCCCATGCCAGAGCAGGCGTGGGGCAGGAGCAGCCACAGAGGAGTACAAACACGGCACGCCGGATGCCATCGGCAGTGCCTCGGCATCCCCGGAGACAACGAACGCTTGCTAAACCTCGCACGGGCTGTTTGTGTCCTTGCGTTCCGGTCGGTGCAAGAACTTTTGCATTTGTGAGCCCCAGAAGCGAGCAGCGAGAGCAAAGAGCATCGCGTGGGGTTAACTCGGGGAACGGAGCTGATCTAAATGAGTGGCTTCAAACTTAATTGGGGCGCTTCTTTCAATTATCGAGGCTGTTTTGTAATCTCCCAGCCCTACCTTGCGTGCTTCCCCCGAGGAACTGCCTGAGCAAATAGGTTTAATTCATGGAATCGATATTTCTTGTCTGATGCTCGCCCAGGGACCCGTTGTTTCGCAGGGGATATAAAACCTCTGCCGGCAGCCACGCACCGAGATGCGCCGGCCAGGGCGAACCCGTGGGACCCGGGGAGCAGGCAGCTGGGGGCCCGGATTTAGCAGGGAGGAGCAGGAGAGCCTGGTGCTGCCCGGGAGCCGGCGGGCATGCGTGGGGCGCACCCCGGGCACCCCGCTTAGCCAGGGTGCGCTCAGGCCTCCTGTGCACATGGATGCTCCCACTTTGAAGAGGGCTTGGGCTCTTTGCAACGTCTTCGTACGCGGTGTTCCCCTCAGCCTTACTGGAATGTCTTCAGGTAGATTTTAAGTCGAGTAGCTATGTTCTAGGTGATGTTTGTTGCAGTAAAGACTGAGTATCGCCGCTAGGGAAAGTCCCACGGTGTCTGAAAAAATATTTCATCGTGAATCGAAGGAGGAGCTCCCGAAAAGTGGTCCTGTAGCAGAGCTCCCCGGAGAGCAGCCGCGCTAACGCAGGTGCTGTATCCAGCGACACCTGGTATTTGCGCTCACTCCTTTTGCAGGGCACGGCCTTACCCCCGTGGAGGCAGCGACCGAAATCACCCAGGCCAGGCACAGCCCTTCCCGGGGGTGGCCCACCATGCACGGCAGCCCCAATTCCCCTGCTGCGTGTTTCTGTTTTGCTCCTGCTCCCTTCCCAAGCCCCCGTGCCCCGATGCGCTGCGCTAAGCACGTGTGCAGGCATTTGGCCAGCCTGGCGGCTCCTGTACCATCGCGGTGGTCCTGAGACCCCAGCCAGAGCCCTCTGCCTCCACCCTCCACAATTAGAGAGGAGCCCCTCGAGTCGTGTTATTAGAGAGGAGCCCCTCGAGTCGTGTCNCTCCACCCTCCAAAACCTCCGCCTCCACCCTCCGAAACCACAATTAGAGAGGAGCCCCTCGAGTCGTGTCGGGACGATAATAACACTTCACCTGATAGACGTTAGCGTTAGCGGCATGCTTCTGACAGATTGTTATTGTCCCTTCTCTGCTTCCAGGGGAGCAGCAGCAGTCCTGTCATTGACGCCTTGCCTCCAGGGTGCTTGCTGCAGCTCAGCCTGTTAGCGCTGCTCAGCACTTCTCTGTGAGGCTTTGTTGCTCCTTCGATAGGCCTAAAATGGACAGGTTACACTGGAAATAGCCAACAATTCCACAGAACGTACAAAGCGTAGCTTACGGGGTTATACTGCCAGTACGATAGCTGAAACGCGTATCTGGATTTTCACGGGAACAAGGAGGAGCGGATTGCAAGGAAAACGCCACAGAGGCAGCACAAAACCAGTTCTGTTTCATTACAGTTAAATCACTTATTCTCACATGTGTGAAATTTAAAAATAACCCAGACAGTTCATCAGAGGCTGCAGACTATGCCGTCTGCTTAACGCTGCAACAGCCTTCATCTCGTGCCTCTGTAAGCAGACGACTAGTGATAGGTGTAGGTGGTGGAACTGGAAAACTTGGTTTGAAACGATCACTTTTCTTCTAGACAACACTGTTATGTATGTCCCCCGTCATATGGCTTTTAATTAATGAGCTTCCGTCTTCTTCTAGATACAAATGCTAATCCCGGTTCGCATGCCCAGTCTGTTCCGTGCAGCGTACCCCAGACAGCATTTCCCAACGCAGCTAGAAGGACTCAGTGCCATTAGAGCAATTACTAATGTCTTAACTTAGCGTGTGCCCTAAAAGGTGTAAAAGATGATAGCCCCTGCTTAGACAAGAAGGTTTTGATATTAACAACGTATGGTTGCAGTGTGTAGATTATGATTTAGAGTGCTCTGTGGGTAAGAAACCCGGGGTGCACCCCGGCATCCCACGGTGCCGAGCACTGTGCGGGCGTAGCTTAGCGCCCTGAAACAGTCGTTGAATTTGCAGAACCGTTCTCTCTCCGGAAGTTATCTGCTGCTTTAGTGTTATCGGTGAACCGCTCCGTGATTCTAAGTACCTCCTCTTTTCAGTTATGAAATACAGAATTTTTCCTACTTTCATATATTTACTAAAATGATGACGTTATACAAGCAGGCAGCGTGGCACAGCCGTGTGAGCGGCCCGAGCGATTCTTAAGAATAAGTTGGTGTTTATTAATAACCCTTTTTAGCTTGCTGAAAGAAGCGCACAGAGCGCTTTGTTTTCAGACTGCTTTAAGGCTCAGGTGACAAAGACGGAATGAGATAGATCGTCCCCTCTACTGGGTGAATCCAATTTGTTGAGCCCAGTGTTTCCTTGGGGGAACGGATTGCTTCATTACTTCCCGCTTCCTTCCACTGGACTGGTTTTTCTCAGTTACCCTTCATGGTTCCTTAGAAATAAATAGTCCACAGAATCCCAGGAGGTCAGAGATTACAAACCAGTGCGTAGCTGCGCTGAAGGGTGTGGGATGTACAGGGATCTAACGACCCGGAGGCTTAGGATTTGCCTCAGCGCTTAAGTCATCAAGAGACGGACCGAGCAAGCTCCACCGGGTCCCTTCCTCAGCTCTGCCTGAAGGTTTAGGAGAGCATTTAGTGCAACCAAATAATTCAGCTGACCACCAAAAACAGCTTCAGCGGCCAAGGCGAGAAGCTCTCAGAGCTGTCAATGCTTGTGCCGCTGCTGCACGGGGAAGGCCCAGGGCTGCTGTGACAGCCGGGGACGAGTGCCCGTGTCCCCGTGCAGTGACATGGCCATACACCCCCAGGGATGCTTCCTGCCCTGGCGAGCCCCGAGCCCACCCAATTGCAGCCTGTTTCGATTCACAGGTCGTGTTTTCCGACAGAGGTGCTGACCACCCCTGCAGTGGGTTTACCTCTTCTGATAATATCCTGGCTCGTCTTAGCTATTTGTCACTGTCCTTTTCCGTAGTCCATGGAAAAACACGGTTCTGACTTGCTGACTGCCGGCACGCTCCTGTGCGCTGTCTCGCAAAGGTGGGAAATACAGGTTTAAAAATACTTCTAGCAGCAGGCAGCATGGAAATTAGATTTCCCAAACCCTCTGCGAACGCTCAGAGAAACTCCAGAGGAGTTCCTCACCAGTTGTCTTTAAAAAAAGGGAACAAACCCCGAACCCCAAGAGACCAGCTTGACTGAGCTGCCAGGAGCAGTAGGTTCAGGGCTGTTAACCACAATGGGAAAGCGCCTCTCGATAAGCCTCGCTGAGGCGCCTCATTACCGCCCTGGGACGTGCAACGTGCCCCGGTCCTCGGTGTTTCCCTGCTGTCTGCGTCTGCAGAGCTTGGCGCTGCTTCTTTGCAACTGTTTTTTGCAGCGTGCTGGGTTTATAGGTCCGGGTGGAAAGAACAGGGAGCGTGACCCCCGGTGCGGCGTGACCTACAACGCCACTTCCAGCGAGGATGGTCCAGGAGAAGACAATTTAAAGTCCTCGCCTCCCCCCCGAACATGCAACGGGGAGCCACAGGCATCTTGTTGCTCTGGCCCACAGGGCTACTTAGGTAGGAAGAAGCGGCCGTGCTCGTGCCACAGTTCAGTTGCTTAGTCCATCGTACGTGAATGTGCACAACAGGCGATTAATTTTTGAGGGACTACTTGTCACAATTCAACAGAGTTCAAAATTCACAAGTAGTCAGTACTTCGAGTGTTTGAGCTTTCCGTTTCTTTTCCACAGACATTTCTGTGGCCCCTTAATGATTGCAAACAGTGAAATAATTTTTTAAAAGAAGGAGAGCATAGAAATTTCAGTTTAAAAATTAGTATTAAAGACTACTTTATTGTTCATAGTGACCTCAAGACACTACCTTTTGCTTTAAGAAAGACTATCTGCACAATTCTCTTCTTGTAAGGTGTAACACTGAAAACCAGATCCTCCATGCAAAAGAGAAACAAACAGAAAGTTTTACTGGCAAAAATTGGTGGGTGCAAAACGGAAGACATCAGAGACGAGCCAAAAATGGTGCATCTACAGATGCAGCTTCTTGCGGAAAGGAGGCTTAAGCTGCGCCGAGCGAGCCTTTCACTGCTCATCGAGATTATAAAATCTTGACGGATTGCTTCCATGGAAAATAAAAGATACTAGCTTTCTAAAGAGAACAGGATTGCCCTGCGTAAAGCCTTGCGTGCTCTTTGTGCTCCAGGCACTGGCAGTGAAAACACCGGTACATGAGGCCTGCAAATAAAAAAACCAAAAGAAGAAGAAGAACACAGAGAGATAGCAAATAACCAATAAAAGGCTTCAACAGATCCAAAAATATTTTAAAGCAGCTTCCAGCTGACAACCACAGAGTATTTCAAGGTTTATGCTCCCCAGTGGCTACCCAAGAGCAGACACTGGCGCAGGCTCGGTGCCCCCCCTGCTCTTGCTGCTCTGCTCACGGGGAACAAACCCCTGCGAGCGCCCTCGGGACAGCATCATGCCAAGGGAAATCCAGCCGTATTTTCAGACCGGGGCAGGGGATATTTTGTTTCCCTACAAAATCGAGGCCAACCGGTTTGTGCCGTGCTCCGGATGTGAGCAAACCATTCCACGTGCAGCAGCGGAGGGACTTCGGATAGCCAGGAAAACGCACAATGAGAAACGCAACCATCGCAGAGCCTGGGGAATGATGCGAAAAAGCCCAGTTTCCTCCCATTCACATCCTTTGCGTAACAGGGCATATGGTTAGAGGGGAAATAATAACTAAATAACAGAATCTTGAGCAAGCCGTGATTTTTATACCTAGAGCACGGTCAGGGTGGCGGCTGACCACACAGCGGGACCACTGCAGCCCCAGCGCGGCACGCATGGCACGTCTCCCGTGCTCGCCGCGGCACTGAGCAGCTATTCAAGCCCATTCGGATGCCCAAGCCAGTGTCTCCGCACACGAGTGGCTCTGCAGAAGCCACCTGGGACCCAGCTGGGTCAATGCTGAGCAGGAGCTAACAAGGCTTGATGAGCCCGATTTGAATTTGGACTGCTGATTGCCTCTAAAGTGAATCTTTATTTCGTGTCGTACGCTTCCATTTAAATGTGAGGAGCCACTTCTCGTCAAAGCCATGCAGCACGCACTTAGGCCACATTTGTTCCTTCTGGGCCAAATCACCTGTTCCTTCGCCAACCTAGGTATGAAGTGCTTATGAAAGCGCCGACGACATATGTATTCCCACGTATTTCTGCAGCCCCTCCTGCTCCGACATGGGGCAGCGATTCAGTTCCCCAAGCTCAGGCTGCAGCCGTGGTTTAGACCCCATCGGGTTTTGCATCTTACCCCCTACGCGCTGCTTCAGCAGACAGGTCACCCCGCCGGCCCAAGGAAACTCCCCAGGCAATGCTGTCCTGCCCGCCAGGGCACATCGCACAGCCCCTGGCTCCAGCTTCCCGCTTGGCTCAAGCTTTAATTTTATTCTTCCCAGGCGGAGTTTCTAAAGAGAAAGGCGCAGGATGGGGAGTGAGAGGTGCGTGCGAGGAGCGACCGAGTGCCCAGTGGTTCTGTCCCTGCGCCGCCATGGGCTCCCGCCCAGCCAGCAGCCACGCACCTCTGCTGGCATGCTGCCTCGGCAGGGTTTAATTAGCCAGACTGCACCCAGAATCTTTTCTCAGTGGGTCGTAATTTTATGGGGATCTTGTTAGCTTAATTTTTAGCAGGGGTAAAGCACTCCTCGTTCTCGGCACTCCACACTATTTTCCAGAGCCCAGCAAATCAGGCTCGCTCAGCACATTAAGGAGCACTCTGTTTCCAGGTTTTACAGATTCATTTCATTCAGAGCTTTTTAGTCCTCGCCATGCTGCATGTAATAAGAGCCTCTTTAGGTGCAAAGAAAGATTTTTTAATGTGGTTCCGAGCTAAAATGTCTTTCGTTTGATATTCTGGATGGGGGACACATGAGCACACGTAAATACCTCAAGGAGGTGATGGCTTGCGCAAAGCTGCATCGGTGGGGTTTTTGGTGGTGACGGTTGGCTCAGATTCTATACGATGCGGTGGCACATCCCTAAATGACCCCGTCCCCTGCCTCTGTGACTGACTCACGAAGCCACCCTCACTGAATCACTCCCGCGGACCGGCGAGATGGGCAGAAGAGATCTCCACAGCCACCTTGCCTGGTAGTTCTGGGCGTAGGCCTGATCCACCTGATCATCCA
Source organism: Steatornis caripensis (assembly GCA_013398225.1). NCBI lineage: Eukaryota > Metazoa > Chordata > Aves > Caprimulgiformes > Steatornithidae > Steatornis > Steatornis caripensis. The sequence continues at coordinate 5,745 of VZSC01009278.1, read as the reverse complement.
TACCTCTTCATCCAGGCACATACGCTTTGTTCCAACTAGAGCAAACCTTGAGCTATTGGTTCAGAAAATGGGGTCTTTCTCCTATATTTCTGCCATTCCACTGGCTCAATTTTTAATTGATTTATCCCAATCGTATCTTTGGCTAGGATTACTAGAGGCTTCCTTTTCTCCCTTATTCCAGCAGAGATTTTGGCAACGATACTTGGACTGCTTCCTTCTGCCGCAGAGGTGCAGGACATCATCACCCAAGTTCCCGGGGTAAACCCCAGTCTTCCGCCTTGCCTCTCCTCCAGCCCTGCGGGCCGGTCTCTCTCTCTCTGCCTCACCGACCAGGGTGGCAGAGCAGCGGGGACCCCAGCCGGTGTCTGCACAGCGAGGCCGTGCCTTCCCTGTCATCCTGGCATACCCACCCTGCAAACGAGCAGCTTCCTTTCCCGTGTTGCTAATTAACTTGGTCCATAAATCAATAGAAAATCCTGCAGTCATGACGCCGACTGGTGCCTCGGGAGACCACAGCTACCACCGCGGGAGAGGGGGAACTGCACGCCGCTCGGCGTTTTCCTTCAGCCCGTTTTTATGAGTTCATAAAAGCGATTCCGCATCATTCTCAAGCACATTCGCAGCCAGCTCTGTCGAAACGCAGGAGCAGCTTGCTCAAAAGAGACGCAGTTTAGGCCTGCGCGAAATATTTCTCTCTCGTGTTTCGTTCTGGTTTTGTAATGTTTCTGTAGATAACATGAAAATGTCCAGAGGAAACTTAGGGAAAAGCAACCCACCCAGGCACACTGCGATAAGCTGCTATAAATCGGCTCAAATGAAGTTAAGATAATGAGAGAAGCCTGTTCAAATTAGAGCATTTTTCCCTATCGCAACGCCCCAGGTACTGGAAAGGAGCATTATTACATTTCCAACTGGCCAGCGCTTACAAATTGCTGCTTCTGCAGCAAGCGAGAGTCACGAGAGACCAAGTCAGAATCAAGGAACTGATGAAGTTCAACGCAGGCTTTATTACACAGCATTCTTCACCGTAAATAAATAAACGCAGATGCACGCAGTTATTTAGGCACTGACACTCGGTGTTTGCAACATCGAAGTGGTCCTGGTTTGTTTCTGAACGGTTGGGCACATCAGATATTTAAAATATTGTAACACATAGGAAAAATGGGTACATTTTGAAGTTAAGTAACAGATCTGATTTTAAAGAGTGATGCAGGTTACCTGCAATCACAGATTGAATTTTTGACTAGGCAGAAACAATCAAGGTCATTATCTGCTGGCCTGGACAATGTTCTTTTTTCAGGAAAATATCATTTTCTGGGTCTGAAAACAAAGTGGGGCAGCCTTCGACATGAAAAATGTATTATAGTTAAAAAACTTAGTTGCAATAAGTAAGTAAATAATCAGGGCTTTTCTTTTTAACATCATTTTGGGCAGAAGAGGATATCGGTTTCTGACCAACCTTGTTCATTCCTCCTATTCTTAACTAATTAGCCCCTGGCTATTGACTCATGGTGCAGAAAATATGAGCATATCGTGCTGAATCGTTATTGTTTAGGAAACATATAATGGATTAAATACCCTATCGGCATAAATTGATTGAGTTTTGTTGAGCTCAGTGGAGTTACACTGACGAGCACCAAGAGGGGAGCTCTGTCTCTATGTACTAGTGCAGACATAGCCTAGACTAGACCCGAATAGACTAGACTAGACTAGACCAGACTAGACTAGACTAATTTCCGTTAGAAGGGACCTACAACATTGCCCAACATCCAGCGAGCCCATGAACCAGAGGAAGGGGTGATGGGAGCTCCTGGGGATCTGAACCATTCGTGGATGCCCAGTGCAACTGGAAGAGGATGTGGGTGGCAGACGAGTGGAGAAGAGGAGAAAGCAGCATGGACATATAAGACTTACTAAATAAATCTGCAATACATGCCTTACCTAATTAACTTGTTGGCCTCATGTAATCAAGTCAACCATTTACTCCAGATTCACTCTGGCCATCCATCTAGTTTCTACCTTCTAACCTAAATAAGCCTTTTACGAATGGCTTATACTACTGCTCAACAGATTAGTCTGGGTTTTTGCACAGAGAGCCAAGACACATGCTCGATAGTATCTAAAACATATAGAAAGTTTCTCCTCAAAGAATCCTGGCAATTCAGACCGTACTTCGGTCAAGGAGAGGATGAGAGAAAATATGAAATACACTAGAAACACATTGTCATTACTCAGTTCAGACATACCCATGGCTGATGGCTTTCATTAAATATTCCTAATGGGTACCGACAACCCTCTTGGAGGGCCACTGGGCAGTCTTACACGCGAAGGCTCCCCACCACCGGTCACGGATTTGGCGTGCTGCACGCCCTAGCGATGGAAATCTTACCTGATGCTCGTGTCTTGTTAGGCCGCTGTCTGAGAGCGGCGTGACCTTACAGAGCCACGCCAGTTCAGCAAGACTAAACCAGATTGCGAGCATTTGCACGAGAAGTTTGTAGCAGTTTAATGAGGTTGAATATACATTAATTTAGCTTGCATTAGTGAGATGAAAAATGGTGCTATTAATACTTTGTGAAAAACCACAACTGAGCCACAAGGCTTAAGACAGCTCACTTAAAGGCATACACCCGTTTTGCTAAACATAGTTAGAAAGATTTTTGTCCCCAAGTAGAGCAGGCCTTAAAGAAAAATTTGAATAAGAAATAACTTTCTGGGATAATCAAAGGAAAAACAGGGGGGAGAGAGAGCGAGCTGGCTACAACTTCTTCCTTCGTGCTGGAGAAGAGCGAAGCTATGCCAAGCTGGGCAGCCGCTGCCAGCCGGTATTCGAGCCCGGCTGTGGGCACAGGGAGAACAGGTGAGAGGACGTATTTGCTTTCCTTGTGGTGCAATATTGCAGCTAATGCAAATATGCTCGTCACAGGGAACATAAATACCACATCCTGGTACTACTCCCAAAGCAGATCCAGCCCTCTTAAAAAAAAAAAAAGCGTACCAGGAAATACCACCCCTTCATTATTAATTTCGTATGCTTTTCTCTAATAACTCTGTAAAGTACTTGTTTAGTCACTGCTGCTTCACATGAAATTTCTGTATCTGGCGAGAACAGGATCCATGCACATTTCCTGTTCTAATGAGCAACGCTGCATTTTAATTGTTAGAGGAATAAGCAGGAAACTGAGGTTACCGAGCAAGACATCGGCCTTTAATTTAAGAGATCCAAAAGAACCACATCGAACATTCAGCAGCCTAGAAAAGATAAAGAGGAAACTTATCTAGAAACGGCAAGGGCCTTAGAGAAATGCTTCTGTCTGAAACCGGCCGTCACAGCCAAACATTTCCAGTTACATAAAAAGAGCTGGCAACCAGCAGAGTTACTAATTGCCTGTGTGGCCAAACTGAATCACTGCTGATTGCAAGCCAATTTGTCGGATACTGTGTGGGTGCGAAGTTCTGAGCTGTGAGGCCTCAAATAAATGTTTGCCAACAGTTTGATCTCCTCTGCCTATGAGCCCTGGGCATTTACGAGCGGGGAAAGGGGAGAACAGACCAGCGATAAACCCATTTAGGAACGCTGTGGCAGCTCACAACCTTAAACTGAATGATTGCTCCTCCCAGCTGAGCCGCATGGAAAGTATTTTTCAAGAAGGATGTGTGTGCCATCAGTAAGAAGGTCTGTTTGTACGCTGTGCAGCCCAGAGAACAAAACTGTTCAGAAAAACTGTTTTTCTCACGGTAGTGACAGCCCTGTTTTGAAACACTGCCAGTAACAAACCCCAGGGAAGGGCAGAAACCATTTAATCAGACCTCTCGGTGGCTGCAAGCACTGGAAAGCGGGACTGGGCACAGGATCTGCAGCTGGATTGTTCTCCCCGGATCATGAAAGGCCACCTGCAGGTATCCCAGTTTTGCAGGTATCGCCGGACACACAAAAATCGAAATAGAAAAAATAATGGCAGAGGGTTCCTGTATGTTCAAGTAGCAGTGGTATGGAGCTCAAACTCCCGTTTTTGTTCCTCACCCAGCGATATGTTCTGGCTATCAACCTACTTCATCGGTGTGATACCTCAGCATTCCCCATCACATCTCACCAACATCCTCACTCACACACACACAAGAAGACGTATAAAAGAAGAACTCTGTCATAAGTTGTAACGTCACAGTACGTTCTGCTGAAACTACGATAAGTTCAAGGATTTGAGTGAAATCATTAGAGCTCACTCTGAAAGCCCAAGGGCTTTGCAACGTGCTATAACCTTGCCAGTGTCAGTGCATGGGACGATGCCAGCCCTTCTTGTCCTGGGCTGTTTTCACTCAACTCTCTCCCTCTCCTGCCTGTTCTGTTCTTAGTTCCGAAGCAGGTGTTTTGGAGCCAAACTACGCCAGTGCTACATGCCAGTTATGAGCAGCGTAGCGCACACGTTGTTACCGTTTTTCCACGTGAGTACCAATACGCAGTACTAGAGAGAGAACGCATCTGTCCCAGCACGGTGAGGCTTCTCAAGTGCTCTGCGATGGGCACATCCAATTCATTTCAAGTTAGGGTAAAGAGTTACCCTCATGTCACGACAAGCCTGGAGCAGAAATGATTGTAACGGCGCTGTTGGGCTGTAGAACTCACCGAAGGTATTCCAGCCCTCGGACTGTTGTGTGGAAGCTCTTCAGAAAGAGCTGCGCTTTTGCTACAAAATACTGGGTTGTGGGTTTTTTTTTAGTAGCACAGAGTGGTTGGGTTAGTGGTGACCGGATTAGCACTGGATGAACCCTCGCAACTGAGCCGCTCGATCCTCTCAGCGCCGGGATGCTGGAATAGCAGCAGGGTTTGACGGGCCAGCTGCCTCGCATTGAGTTTTGGGAACTAGGAGATGGATTAAATGGAAAAATTGAGTTAACCCAAGCTTGTGGAAAGACGCCCTTTAAACTTATTCCCCTAAGGATTCAGGGGGTGATAAGGAATAGGTTACAGCTGCTCTCTGCTCTGCATCAGGCCCGCAGCACGGCCTTGTGCTGAGCGGGGGCCGCTCCCCTGGAGAGCGGCTGGTAGAACTCCCGAGGATGGCCGGTGGCTGGGTCCCGCCTGGGGCAGGGACTCCGAGGTCCCTTGGTTTCCTCAGGGAAAAAGCTGGAAACCTGAGGCGGGATGGTTCACCTCAGGGAAAATGGAGTCTCCTTCTCTGGAGGGATTCAACCCTGCCTGGGCGCGTCCCTGTGCCCCCTGCTCTGGGGGCACCTGCTTTGGCGGGGGTGAGGGGCTGGGGGATCTCCAGGGCGCCCTGCCATGCTGGGATTCTGTGACAATCAGGGAGGGGAGGGTCTACCGTGAGCCCCCTTCTTGCCGGTCTCTGCGGGCCTCGGCCCGGAGTGCTCCCAGCTGGCGGGGCACCATCCCCCGGGCTTTCCTGCCCGCCGCCTGCCTTCCCGGGGGGGAGGGCGATCTCCTCCTCACTCCCACAGGTTTTAGCGTCTCACGAAGCGGTACCCCAGGCGGCAGGGGAGCGGAGCGGGCAGAGGGCGCTTTCCCTGCGGAGAACCCGCCCTCCCCACCTTCACGTCCCGTCCCCGCCCCGCCGCCGCCACCCTCGGCCCCGGGGCGAGCGCCCACATCCGTGCGCCGGCCCCGGTAGCGACGCCTCCGCCTCAGCCCAGCCTCGGCGCCGGGCTCCCGCAGAGGGAGGTGCTCCGCGCCTCGCTCCTCGTCGTCGTCGTCCCCCCCCCCGCCGCATCTCCCCGCCGACAGCGAGG
>VZSC01009276.1:7280-23248 GCA_013398225.1 Steatornis caripensis | reverse complement strand
AGAGAGTTCAACAAAGGACCACAAAGATGATAAAGGGACTGGAGCATCTCTCCAACAAGAAAAGGCTGAGAGCCAGGACTATTCAGCCTGGAGAAGGCTCAAGGGGGATCTCACCAACGTAGATGAAGGGAGGATGTAAAGAAGATGGAGCCAGNTACTGTGTCTGTCTCTGGGCTCCTCAGTATGAGAGACATGAATATGCTGGAGAGAGTTCAACAAAGGACCACAAAGATGATAAAGGGACTGGAGCATCTCTCCAACAAGAAAAGGCTGAGAGCCAGGACTATTCAGCCTGGAGAAGGCTCAAGGGGGATCTCACCAACGTAGATGAAGGGAGGATGTAAAGAAGATGGAGCCAGGCTCTTTTTAGGGGTGCCCCGTGACAGGACCAGAGGCAATGGGCACAAACTGAAACACAGGAGGTACCCTATGAACATCAGGAAACACTTTTGTACTGTGAGGGTGACTGAGCAGTGGAACAGGTTGCCCAGTGAGGTTGTGGAGTCTCCATCCTTAGAGATATTCAAAAGCCATCTGGACAAGTTCCTAGGCAACTGCATCTAGGTGGCCCTGCTTGAACAGGGTGATTGGACCAGATGATCTCCAGAGGTCCCTTCCAACCTCAACCATTTTGTGAAAGGTGGTTTGGAAAAGTATCAGGTATCTAGGTTGTGCCTACTTGGTGTTAGTAATAGTCAGCTGTGGAGAGTCCAGTCCCTTTAGGAATCCCTGTGGTACGTAACTAAATAACGTGCAGTTGCATTCACCTTAACCTTGTTAGAGTACTGAGGTCAACCCAGAGGAGCTTCCTGGTATTTAGCAGTGACTCAGTCACTTCCCCTCAACAAGACTCCCAGTCTAGCAGAAGTCTTGAAATACCACCTGCTCCACCTCTTACTTCCCTTCTCCCTACTGTGCATGCTTCCGTGCAAAAAAAGCTGATGATGCACAGCAGAAAAGAAAGGTAAGAGGTGAAATCAAAGGGAAGACAAAAAAAGAGGTCTGTATGGGTGATCTGAGTCATTTGAAGTTATCATAAAAATAAGGTTCTATATCATGCTAATTTTACATCATTTGAGTTCCTTTCTCCCTATTTTTTTTTTCTTTCCAAATATTTACAAATACCAAACAGTGCCCTATGAACGAAACAGTTAAGATAAGTGACCTAACTCTGATCTCACTCATTTTGTTGTAAATCTGGGGGTAATGTCATTCTGTCTCAGGTACAGTGTATGTTTCTGAAGTGGTGCTTGCTCTGGTATATTGTTGTCTCATGCACTGTTACTGTCAGATCCTACAGAAAGACTGAAAGTCAGGCACTTCTCTTTTTTGAGAGCTGTAGTTCACTTTCCTAATGCTGTATTTTAGAACTCCAACTCTTTTTTATTACTTTTAGTTCTTTCCATCAGACTCCTGGAAAAATTCTTGCTACTTCCAACTTTTATTTCAGTTATTGTGACATTAGCAGTGGCATCAATATGTAGTGTTTTTCAGCTTTTGGAAAACGGTTGAAATGTGACTATATTAAACCTGAATCTCAAGACAGACTTGATTTCATATTGTTTTCTCTTAATAGCTTTCCAAGCAGCTGCTAAGTGAAACTACTGCATATTGAGCCTGGTGTAATATGAGGCTCATTGGGTAAAATAACATTAGTCTGTGCTACTTAAACACACTCTGGAAGACTTAAGGAGGAGAGGAAGGAAAATATTTGAAGAGATCAACTGGATGTGGTTGAATACAAGTAATGTCACCTGAGAAGGATTAGAATTTGCCAAAGCTTGACCTGAATGAAGACCTCCATTTAGGGCTTGTGTTCCTACCAGCTCAGCTGCGGTAGTTTTTCCATGCGCAATTCTCTACCAGCAGTCATATAGTGAAAGAGTCCAGTGATTTACTTGGCTTCTGTGTCTCAGCTGCAGCAAAGTTAAAAAAAAAAAATCAAAACAAAAATCCCAGTTTAACATTCTTTCTTCTTACTAGCTGCAGCTGGCTTTTTCTAATTACTAAAGTCTTAACATTTTTTCATCTACATTCTGTTGCTTTTATCCTTGCTGCGACCTCAGGATATGCACTCTAGCTGATAAACAGCTACACGTGTAGTTCATACCCTTAGATGTGGACAGCTTCAAAATCTGGGAGGAGACCCAGTGGAGTGGTTAGTAGCAATGGTACTTCATACACCATGGTCTTTGTTTTCTCATTATGTGGGGTTAGCAAACTCAGTGGCCTCGTGTGCTTAATAACTTGCCTCCTGTCACGGTGTCTTTGAAAATCACTTAAATCTTCTGTTTTGTGCTTGTGTTTTGGAGCGCTCAGGACACTTTCCCATGCACCTCTCTGAAGTGAGGGGTGTCTCATAGGTGTAGAAATTGAGTCCTGGGTTTATAAAGGTCTGAGTTCCTCCACAAGGTGAAAGAGAATGAGGACTGAGGACACTTAGCAGCTCTGAAAAACAAGTCACAAATGATTTTTCTTACTCAACCCTGCTATGAATTGGGATAGGGGTGGAATAAAACAAAACGATTGATTGCACCCACATCATGTGAATAGGTGGATGTTCACCACAGCAGGCCACTATAGCTGTTCCTGCTAAATCTGAGATTTGGCCATTGCAGGGTAAAGTGGGAAATACTTTTATATGGGAATACAAACAAATTATGCTTATTAAGAGCAGATTTTTTCAGAAGTACTTAATTTCATGCTTCTAGATTTAGACTTGAGATTTAGTCTGATCACAGGCTGGGAATACTCTTACTGAGGAGATGAATTTGTTTTTACCAACAAGAGGTTTCTTATACCTTTCCCTAAAGCATTATTGACCGCTGCTGGAGTGAGCATTGCTTTTGCTTAGTATATCAATTTCAGTGTACAATTTTAATTACAAAGTTTCTGTTTCTACAGAAAATGGTACTTAATGCTAGATTTCTGTGAGGGTCAGCATAGCATGTGCCTTTTGGAGCTTGATTTTTCTTCTTAAAAACACCCCAAGTCACAGTTAAGCCTGGCAGATGTGTCATGAGAAAAAGCACACAGTGAAATGCAGTGCTATGGAGTTGCGGTGCCTGTCTCTCAGAGGGCTTGTACTGAAATGATTTAACGTCAGAACTATTTAGTGTTATCCTTCCTTTGCATTTACATCTCACACAGTTAACTTCTTAAATTGTGACTAAGCATTAACAATTTTGTTTAGCCACAAACATAGCTGACTTGTGTTTCATCACTGCTTGTCACCGTGTTAAGTTGCTTCTTGATTTTTGTCACTCATGCTTAGTTTGTAACAGAAACACTACCTCTTCTCTCCTTGTAGTAACCATGTAGAGATCCCCATGATATTCTACTCTATGGAATAATTTCTCTTTTGTTTACATATGTTTAGCAAAGGAGAAATCTGATTAGCTGAACGCCCTTGATAGTATTCAAGTACATCCCAGAGCTTTGCATTTGCTGTTTGATGTTCCATTTTACAGCTTTACTTAAATGCTCTGCAGGGATTGTGGTTTAGTGGTGAGAGCATGAAATTTGAATCCAAGGTGCCTGGTTCTCTTACCAACAGAGCTGGTCAGTATGTTTAAAACCAGATTCTTCTATGCCGCCACCCCCATAATGGATTTTCGCATGTGTGTCTGCAAAGAAGTTTTTTTCCCCTCTCTGTTTTTTTCTTAAACAAATGTTGAGTATTCACAGCTTAAACAGGAACTGCAAGTTTTTATTTCACTTCTGTGCCTCAGTTCCTCTGGTGCAGAGGGTAGTGTTTGATCACAGTGCAGTTTAAATTTTATCAGTGATTTGCGTGGCTAAGAGGTCCTAGAGTGTTAATGTCTAGGCATGTACATGGTTATTATGAAGGACAATAAGTATATAAATGAGTTTCCTGTATCCAAGTTTATTGACTGAGCAAATGCTTGCATGTAGAACATTGCATTCTTGGCAATGGTCTAAGAGATTTGGGAAGTATTGGCTCTATGTGATGTGAAGTCTTCTGTGTTCTCATGTTTGCCAGAGATAAGATAGATAGCAAAACCTGTGTGGGTCTGCATCTCTTTTCTGTAGTGTGCAGAAATTACTGCCCTTTTTCGTGACAAGATATGTGTCTGAAGAAGTATTTAAATGGGGTTTGATCCTGACATATTTTATTAACTTTCAGACACAAAGGATGGAGCTCTTTGTATGCAAGTAGGCATTTGCAGTAGACTGACTAAATTCCTGTAAGAACAGTTTATATATTCATAAAAAATAAATTATGTTTTATTTCATACCAAAAAGAGGTATTATCGGATTTTGAAAGTGACAAGAGGCTTGAGTCATCTTAGACTTGGGCTGTGAACTAAGATGTTTCAGAGGCCTGCATTTAGAGATATTTAACTGAACACCTTTAACGCTTTAACTTACCTGAAAACGGAAGCATATCTTTAAAAGTATAGGACATTCTCAAAATTAAGAAATGTATATTTCTTATATTAAGAATAAAACCCATATATATATATAGCTTATTTGTTTTTTACCTCCTCAGAGCTGCCAGTATCTTTCTTTTAATTCGAGACCCTTATTATTTGTATTATTCATATTCATGTCTATGTAATGTGAACCAAGTGGCTTTTAGTTTTTTATAAACATACGGGTTGTCTGTTTTTAAGACCATATTTGCATTCCCACAGAATAACCAAAGAAATTCAGTAGGCCCTTGCCAAACACTGATTTTAATTTCTGCTTTAAATATGCTGAATGCTAAGCACCTAGAGCGCACAAGTAAAATGAATAATTTTTTATTCTTTATCTTCTTTATGAGGGGATTCTAATTTGGATTAAAAAAAGCCCTGTAGCCATTAAGTGTCATTCTTTCTGGATGAGACCCAGCCTGCTATGATTTAAGTGGATCTGAAATACAGAAGCTACTTCGCTTAATTCCATTTTTTAATGGTATTCCTGCAAGATGAGGAGATAAAGCTATACATACCTGAACAGCAAATGAGCACCATCTGTTCTAGTTCAAGTTTTCTAAGTCTGGTCCGTCATCATTGTTTGATGTCTCAAATTCTGATGCCTTGGGCTGACAAAAGGGAGGATGACAGAAGATTTGGTGGATGTTTTGAATGTGCTAAGTACATGCAGGATGTCAAGGACAGTGCTGTTGGATTCAATTAAAGTGATGTCCTGCAGCTAAGTGTATATTGGCGTAGTGTGGCAACAGTGAGAGTTTGAGTTGTCTTTTCTATACATCCTTCTGTAACTCAGATACATTTGTATGTGGTAATATATGCATATTCCAGAGTTCTAGCTTTCCAGTCTGGTGTTTCTCCATCATGTTTAAAGACATGTATTCTGCTCTTCTACATTCCCCATTTCTAATTAGATGTCTTTGCTGCCCCTCCTCTCAGTCATGTGCAGCTTTAGCATAATTTTTAGCATTTATTCTTCCTTCATGGTTTTTCCAAGTTTCTGGAAGCTCTTCGTCTTGCCTGCAAATCCTTCATTTTCTCTCTAAGCTTATTGCCAAAGCTTGCATATTTATTTGAAGTATCACCTTCTTCCTGTCCTCCAACCTCCCAAAATTTCTATCTTTATTGAAAATGGTTTTATTGGTTCATTTTTGTTTTGGAAGAAAACTTTGTAGGACTTTTTGAAGTATTTTAAAATTTAGTAATTTGATTTTTTTAAAGAGCTCTATGAGTTATGGTTTTGTACTGATTATGTTCAATTTTACTAAAGATTTAGAACAGGAGGACAGCAATGATAAGAAGCTATCTCAGGATGCAGAAGAACTATTTTAACTTCCTGACCCTCAGTCTGTGTGACCTTGGTGAGTTGTTTAGTCCACCTCCTGTCCCCATCTTTCTTCATCTGGAAAATGGGACTACCCATTTGCTCCTGGCACAGACCTGTAACAGCACTATAATGGTGAAGACTCTGCACATCTTTTAGAAGAAATAAATTCATTTCTGCTCTCTAGTTCTCTGTTTCTACTTACATTCTGTTACATACATTTTTTGTTCAGATATTTATAACTTGGAAGACCTGTTCCTCAGCATTCATAATTTTCTGCTTTTATTGCCTTTATCCAACATGTTCTTTGCATGCTCAAAACAGGACAGCAAGCTTTCTCCATAAACAGAGATGTGATGGTCAAAACCTCATGGTGGACTTTGAAGCAGTGTAGTTATTTGTTTAAACTCCTCTGTAAGTTCTTTAAGAGAAAGATATGGGGAGAATTCTGGCCCTGTGAAACGAATGGCACATCTTCCTTTGTCTTGAGTGGAATGAGAATGTTACCACTGGTTCACATGCGTCAGGTGAAATGCTTGTGACAGTTGTGTATGTCTGTCAACAAGCTTTGCTTATGGAGTGATTTTCCTGCCTTCTAGTAGGCCTGTGTTCCTTGTTTGCCCTGCACGTTCTATAGCTTATGTAAAATATAAGGGGGCCTTAGGTATCTTAGAAGTAGGTGAGGTGAGCTGGAAAACAGACTGTTTCTAATACGTAGCTAAGCTTGTTCCTAATGCTCAATAAAAATAAGAGAATAGGATTTCCTTTGGGTTCCTGAATTTTATTTACTCAGCATAGTCTTAGCATGTAAAAACTTATGGGCCTGAATGAGATTTAGTAACATACGCTCTTGATAGTACTGTTTCAGACTTCGCAATAAACAAACTGTGCCCTTTTCAGCCTCTCAGTAGATAAATGCTTCATATTTTATTAGAACAATTTGGCTCCTGACATGAAGTGTAGGCCCATTAATCCTGTAATATAGTGAATAAGATTGGAAAAATACAGGATGTAAATATGTTCTTCATTATGCACTTTAATACCAACCAGATATACAGTTTGCCTTCTAGAACATGGTAGTCAGAGTGTACTAAGCAACTAGCAAATTGTTGACAAGGTTCATCTGCTATTGGTTTATTTTGGGGTTAAGAGCAAAAAGCCATGAGAAATTTCAACTGTTTGACATTATGTGTTGATGCCTATCACATCTTGCTGGACATAGCTTAAATAGATAGAGCCGGTGGCTTTATTACCTTCAGCTCAGTGTTCTTCATTGAATCCAGAAACAAGACCACTTAAAGAATGTGAAGAGTTCTTCAAGATTCCTCAATTATGACATTAGCTACATTTTTACATTGGAGATGATAATTAAAAAAAAATATTCTAGCCAATGAAGCAGTAAATCCAAGCTCTTCTATTTTACCATGATCATTTAATTTAGGACTGGTTTTCCTTTCCACGTTTAAACTGTGAGTTCCTCAGATCACTTAAGAAGTAGGAAAAAATAAATTCCTATAGATATCATAGCATGTGCTACAGGAATTGTGGAAATGATGATCGTAATGGTCTCAGTGACCATACATTCAGTAAATTAGTTGGTATTACTCAGTGAGGAAAATGGACCTCCAAACACTGGCCTTCAAAGTGGAAAGTATACTCTAGTGAATAGCCTGTGTATCTTATCTGTAGCTCATCCACGAGGAGCATGCAAGTGGAAAGGAAGCTTGAAGGCCTTTGAATACAGTTTTAATTTTCCCATGCAATATTTTCCTCTGGATTGACATTAGCACTGTCAAGCTGCCAGACTTTTGTTTGAAATTTGTGAAGGGCAGAATATTGATCAAGGACCTTCATTACATATGATGTTTCAAAAGGTTTTGAAGTCTGTAATTCCAGAAATGGACCTACTGTGTACTGCAGAGTTTCATTTTGCTTGTGTTGAAAGCCATAATGTTTTTAAAAAAGTTTCCCTTTCTTCCCCATGGAGTTCATCCTGAACATATTTCAGTGCGTTGACTTCCAGGATAGACAGACTTTCAATACATTTGTGTAAGTGAAAGGGCAGTTCCTTTATAAATGAAAAGGAGACATTCTTTTGGGACCACCTAAGTAATGCTTAATTAATTACTTCTATAATCAGCAAAATTCTGGTATTGCATTAGTGTGCTGCCATATAATTTCGTTCCTCTTCTTACAAGAGAACATAGCAGAGATTTCAGATCCTCAGTAATGGCATTTGTAAGAACAAGTCAAGTTCGAGGACTTTGGCAACCGGGCAGTAAAAGATGCTGTGAAGGAGAATTTGTAGCCTTACTTTGTCCCTTTCTTAAGCCTCAGATGTTTCCTTTAGGACCAAGATCATTATGCTTCCACAGCACAGAGATACTGATTTGGAAAAATGAGCAAGGGAACCAGTGTATTTGGTGAAGAAAAACAAAGAAATGTTTTCTAGTGGTGGGGAAGGTTAAGCAGAGAAATAGAGGGAAAAAACCAACCCTCTTTTGGGAAAAGCAGACAACCTTCATAGAAAGTGTAATTTAGTAAAAAGAAAAATAATTGCCAAACAAGACAATAGTGTAGAAGCTTACAAGCAGCTGTAGAAAACAGTATCTGATTCATTGGGATGGGATTTTGGGGTGCAGTTTTTACTAGGTCTGACGAAGTGTGTTGTGATCTCTTTGGAATGAGACTTCATGGAAATATACTAACAGCCTGTGCACAGATTCAGAAAACATTCCTGTATTTGAAGTGGTTTAGCAAAATTCATTTATCCATTAAATCAAGAATTGCGTTTAGGCTGCAGGACCTGATGGCCCACATAATATGCACCGGGCTCCTCGCAGTCATGTGTAAACTGTCTAATCACTCTCAGCTGTGTTATAACAAATAATTGGAAACTTAATATCTGCCAGCAGTAGTACCTGTATCTGTAACAGTAGTAGACATTCCATTTACTGTTTCTTAAAAAAAGATGAGATCCCTCAGAAAAAGTTGTTTAGATTTCTTTAATTTTTTTTTATCAATACTTTTAAAAGCTGCTGTTACAGCTCAGCTGCCTGGTGTCCATGTTGCATTGTTTTCTTTGAACAAAAGCCAGTCCTTTTTTGGCAAGTACTTCGGTGTTTGAACAACCGTCAGTAGGGAGAGATGCATTTCTGTGTTGATACAGTGATGATTTTAACAGGCTGCTAATGCAGTGGAGGACGCTCCAGAAACATTACTGGATACAGAGGTCCTTGCTATGAACTGTGCATTGTGAATCCCAAGGTGGTGTACAGTGGGCAACTCTGCCTTGTCCACTGTGTTGGCTTTCATATTGGTTAAAAGACCCATAAACTCTTTTGCAGTAGCATTTTATATTACTCCTTGCTCACTTTGTGTGCGTGGGATGCAAAAGCAGTGAAAACAATTGCACCCTATGTTCTGTAGAAAGATTGTTTCTGGTTTTGTAATGTTACCTGATCTATTGGAATTTTCCAGATATTGAAGTGAGGAACCCAAATCTGCTTAAATGTATTACAAGACCTGGGAGAGTAGCCTGAAGGTGGGGTTGTGGTGGGTAGAAAATATAGTTGTGCAGTCCTCTTAAAAACATAAAGGACATATTTATGTGAAAATTCTGAATAGTTGAAGCAAAGCAGTAATGAGATCTGTTGAAAACTATCATTACGTACACTTTCATTTTAACTCAAATATTAAAGGAGAATTTTTTTTTTTTCCTCAGTGGCTGTGTCTGAGCAGATGTAATAATTTTGGTGTTCTATAGTTAGCCCAGTAATTAGCTGATGATTGCTCGGCAAAGAAGCTAACAAATCAAGAATATAAAGAGTACAGTGACTCTTATGAGAATGTTTACTGCGTGTTATATTTGATTGTTAATTCTCGGTTATATGATTGCTATATGAACTAGTCAAGGCATTATAACTACAGAAAGGAGATGAAGTCGTAAGAGCTGGTTTTCAAAGGAGAGTTTTCTTGGGTTCATGTGGCGATGATCTTTCTCTTTCCCATTCAGAATAAAGCCAACGAGGCCAAAAGAGGAAGAAAAAAGCTGCACTAGTGCTGCTGTAAAGTCGCAGGTATCTGCTTGATTAAGCATTCAGCCAGGTACCTTACATTCACCTAAGTCTGGCTTCAGCTTTGTAGTATTTAACAGGTGCTGATAAGTATTAACTGCCAACATCTTCCAGTATATGATCACCTCATCGTTGTCTCCTCCTGAGCTGAACCAAGCCTGGGGCGGACTCATTGACACACAGGTTTGCTCAGCAAAGAGCCTTGCACATCCTCGTCTTTGTGGCCTTGTAACACTTCACAGGCTGCAGGTCGACATGTGAGAACAGCCTTAAGTGGACTGTCCTTTCTTCCCTCCTGTTTTCTTTAATGTATCTATTTCTAGTGGCCAGCATGTATTTGTGGACTATCAGATTCCCTTTGATCTCATAGCAAAAGCTCACACTTTTTACTGCTAGATGTTACGTTAAATTGAACGTGGTGGTCATATGGACTTGAAAATTTAAAGTTTTCAGTAAAACAAGGGAGTTAGTTCCTTTACTCTTATTCATGTCTTTGAAAATCTTTCTTCTTAACTACTTGAGAGGCTTACTAAACCTGGTCATTTTTGCATTTTAACTGCATTTACCGCTGATAGAAAGCTGCATAAAGATAAACCAGCTTTCCTGTGTTGCTTTGTTTCAGTTAGTCACTGCTGTGAAGTTTTGACTGAAAATCCATATATGCCTATGAACATGTGCAAGTGCAATGCAGCTGTATTTTTCTAAGTATCTCTTAAGCTTTACTTCCCTGCTGTTTGTTATTTGTGTAGGATGCTTTGCAAGAAAATAGTCACTTCAGCCTTGAGGGTGCACCCTGATCCTTGCCTCTTGGGATCTTTTATTGTAGGTCTGATCTTGAAATAAGGTATATGCAAAGGATTTTCTAGGTTCATGCTGAACTCCACTGAATTCAGAAACCATCTGTAAGACTGAGACCTAACTGGTTTAATCAGAAAGTCCAAAAGAGCATGATAAGGAAAGGAAAGTGGGAAAAGGTGATGTAAGAGGGCAAAATGTGACACCAAGAAGAAAGAACAGTGAAGAATGCAGTTTTTATTATGGGAGGGAGATCGGCTGAGTTGATTACTTTCATGTGTGGGGTTCTTTTTAAAAATATTTAATTATAAAATTAAATGTAAATTCTTTATTTGGGAATATTGTGGTTGAGTACGGTTATGCATGTGTGACAGAGGATAGCAATGTATACATTAAAACAAAAGACAAACCATTTAAAATGTCAGGAGATTTACAGGAGAAGCACCTCTGTTGACTTTAAAAGCAGCTAAATCATGTGTCACTGACTTAATTAGTGTCAATGTTGTTTGGCTCTCATCATATTAATCTATTAGTTACAGTTAGCTGAAATACAGTTCTTGACATTGTTTCAGTTTTAGGTGCTGATGACAAAGTTTGTGCATCTTACAAATTGCATGCAATTTGTAGAACTCTTATTAATTGGTGGTGGAAGTTACAATCCATATTTTAAATAAGTGGCATAATACAGCCATTCAGAATCATGCCACAAAAAAGAGAGGGGTTTAATGGACTCCATATGTCTGCTTTTAGAACTGGCTGAGTAAAACTTTGCTATACCACATAATGGTAAACCATCAGTGCTATAATGTCTTTGGGGTCTTTTAAGAACTTTCTTTATAGACACTCTTCTGACAAAGATTAATTCATTAATGGATTCAAGCCAACAGTATTATGGTTTATATTGTTACAATACGCAGGCGTCGGTGTTGGTTGCGTTGTCTCTTTAAATTCCTGAAAATTGAAGTGCAATGTCCCTGCTCTTGAGGAAAAGCTAGTTTTGAACAACAAGCAGCTTTTGAAGTATATTACTTGCATTTTAAAACAATTGTTTCGATGCATATCTCGATTTATCCTTCTTCAGAATTAAGAGTCCAAAGAACAGATGTATGTAAGATGCAGTCTTCCTGCATCAGTGATAATTTTTTTAATGCAGAAGTGTTAATGTGTAGCTCTTAGAAGTTGTGTCATGGCTAAGCATTTAAATGAAACAGTTCTATTCGCTGTTTTTAGAAACTAATGCTTAGTTACGAGCGGGTAGCAAGCGTAGGGCCGTGTAATGTAAATGCTCCTCCTTCCCTCCCCCCCACAATAATAGCACTTACGCTTGAGAGTACTTCCCAGCCCACTGACCCTGCATGCACACTGCCTGGCCTAGCCATTCCTTTCGTGCTGAAATCGCATCACTGGATTCTGTATCAACGTTCCTGTGGGGAGGATGTTAAAAAACCCATAGCAATCCCTGCTTCGCTTCCACCCCGTAGGACAGGCTGGTGGGGAATGGGCGTACCCACACGGTGTCAGAGGATGCGCTGCTTCCCTGCTCAGACCTAGCGAGGTTCTGCTGCTGCGTCGATCATAGCTGCAGAGTGGCACTGAGACACCTGCAAGAGGGGGGAGAAAGTATCGATGGACCTGAGACTGGAGTTCTGGACGCTTGCATAAGTGTACCACTGATAAGACTAGCGTATTTTGGTAGAAAGCAAAGGCCATGGCTTTAGTAAAAGGAGACAGGCAGAAATCTAATCTTCTACTTTTTCATTCTATGTCTTAAAATGATTTGTGCTTTTCAGAGAAGTGGGTGTAAATGCATGCATATAAGTGTGTAAGCGTATACAGGGGAACTGCTGCATACTGTTGAAGTTCTTGCTATGTTCTGTCTAGGTGCCCAAAATAAAAATTTTTAAAGAAAGTGTATAAAAATACTCTTATCCAAGACTTTTTGGAAAAAATAATAAACTTCAGCCTTTCTATTATTTTCATTCAAAATGTTTTTTGTATTGAATTATTAATTCCATGAACTATTTAGATTTGGTTAAAAACATAGACTGGCTTTGAAAGGAGCTATTTTACTCCTTGTAGGTGACTTCCTCAAAGTCATATTCGGAGCAGTTCTTTTCAAAGCAGCAGACACTTGTTCAGGTGCATCTCCCACTTCCATAGTCCACGTGGATATTCACATTTCATCTCTGATTTTCTATAAAGTAAGGCAGATAAAGCAAAAAATCAAAAGTTCTCCATGGTCTGTAAAGTAGTTCATGCACTTCAAGACTGTTGTACAGAGTGACTGCAAACTTAAGATGTACACTGCTTCTGCTATTTTTTTTATTTTCTTCTTTCTTTCTTTTTTTCTTAAAGAAAAAACCCCATTGTTTGCTCTTTTATTTCTCACAGGAATCCAGGACCTGGATATTTAGGATCCCATTCTCCCACATCTTAAGTGTCAGCAATATCAACTTTTGGGGGCTCTGCTCTTTGGCATCATCCCTTTTTTTTGAATGACAACTGGCAATAATTAATTAATGATGGCTCATCCACCCATGCATTTCACCAGAAAACCAGACAGCTGCTGGAAGGAAGGGAATGATACAGCTGTCAGAGAAGGAAAGGAGAGCTCTCATCTCATGGCAGTTTGTTTTTAAGTCCTCATTTCTGACTTCTTGAAAGACTGAAAATTAATTTACTTAGTTGCTCGTCAGCCCACAGTTGATAAAGAGGTAGTTACTGTAGAAACAAACGTCCATTCATTATTTCAGATGTTGGGATTTAATACATGCTCGCAGTTACCTTCTGCACATATGTAAGACATTCTAGCTTTTTATAAGGCTGTTGGTTACAAATAGCTTTGAAATAACTACCATGCCTTCCAGCTATAAAATCCCATGATAATTATTCATTATATCACCATCATTTTTATTATGCTAAAAGGGATTCCTCCACACTCCCTCCCACAGCAGAATAATGTTGTAGAAAGGATTTCATTTGCCCACATTAATTCAGCATTGTTCAACACCGCAATACAACTATATCATCTTTGTTTTAGCAGAAACTCAATGGAGTGAGAAAGCTGCTCCATGAAACTTCAGTAATTGGATTCATGTTTAAATAATGTGTGGGCAAAAAAACCCCTTTGGCTTCCTAGCTTAATTCTTTTTATTATCTGCATGTAATCTGAGTAGGTTCTAACTAGAAGTTCTCTAAGAATTAGGCTAGCTGGCTTTATGGCTATAATTTAGGCATAGTTATACGTACCTCTGACAATTCCCGCTTCCTGTTACATGTTCAGAACATAAAAGACAAAGATGTCGAGATGGTAATTTGTTTCTGAAAATGAACTCTGATTCTTTTTCTTTTAATCTCTCTTTCCCCGAATTCTAAAAATATTTCTGGAGCTTAGGGCCATTTATTCGTGTGTGTGTGTGGGTTTTTTTTTTTTTTAACCTTTAAAACTACCAGAATAAAGTCTGATTTTAACTTAATTTCAATGTGTTGTATGCTGTTATAATATCCAACTGCTTAAACACATTTTAGGCTTTCAAATGCACTCATTTAAACTGCTTCGGTTTAAGAGCATCTGATTTAGACACTTGTGCATTCACTTCTTAAATAAAGTGAAAGCATATTGTGTCATACAAGATTTTTTTTTCTTCATTATCTGATCCTTATGCATTTGAACTTGGGCTTCTGTGACAAAGACACAGTTGTTTGTCTGCTGATTGAATTTAACAAGAAGCTGGTGTTCTCCAAGTAAGAGTGCCTCATTTCCTATAGCATAACAGTACAGTGATGCTAAATGCACATATGTACAAAAAAGCATTAAACCCCAGAAAATCCCCTTAAATCTCAAAGCTGGAAATTTGACCACTGAAAGGTAATTGTACTGACATTTAAGCCAAAATTAATATTCTTATGTGGTTGGGGAGCTTTAAATGTAATAAATAAACTGTGATAAGAAGGATCTTTAGAGGCAACCTCAAGGAGATGGTATGAATTCATGTGCATTGAGTGATCATTTCAGTCAAATGTTCAGCGAAAAGATATTTTCAAACCTCTTGTGAAATAATAGGCAAAATAACCCTCAATTTACTGCAACTTATCAATTCTTCCTGTTAGATATTTATTTAAATGATATCTTTGCGGAGCTGCTGCCTAGTAAACAGATACTATGGGCAAGTATCTGCCTGCACGAGAAGTGTGGCACCCTTGCATTACAGAGGTTGTTACAGCAAACAGAGTACAAGAATGTCATAGATAAAAGTTTAGAGAGGGACCTATTTCACTTAGTTTTAGCCGTCTGAAGGTTAGGTTCAGTCTGAGATAGCCATTAGTCAGTGACATGAAATGGGCATCTCAGTGGGGATACTCAGCCCACTTAGCTTTTAG
Organism: Steatornis caripensis; assembly: GCA_013398225.1. Lineage (NCBI taxonomy): Eukaryota > Metazoa > Chordata > Aves > Caprimulgiformes > Steatornithidae > Steatornis > Steatornis caripensis. Next base: position 8,234 of record VZSC01009276.1, on the reverse strand, counting down.
GTTCTTCTGTAGTCAATGGAAGAGGCCAAGCATCTCCAGAGGGCAATTTATCTTATCCTGAGGGGCTGACCTAAGAGTGAATCCTTAAGGCTTTAGCTATTGAGGTTAGGTGAGGTGAATTCCATCCTTAGCTTGCTGAATATTGTAGCTCATTACTAGGGTGTACTTGTTTATGACTTGAGAATGATCCAGGACATCTGTGGTGGAAATTAAATCATATTTTTAAGAACTTCAGTAAAGCAGAGCATCTCTTTTAATGTAGTTGAGCAAAACAACATTTTGAGTTGTGAATTCGTGAAAAGAAATACTTTTGTCAAGGCTCAGAATACCCCCAGCTGGGCTCCAGTCTGGGAAGTTCTGGTATAGTCTGAAGATTGAAATTACAGTGAATTTTTTTTAAACGTCATTCCATTATGGCATGATAGTAGAAGGGATTGCAGTAGAAAAACTCTTTTAAGATAGAATTGAAAAGGATTATGACTAGTATTGCACATTGTACAACCTGCACAGGTCCTTTCCTGTTCCTTATTCCTGTTTTTCCAAACCTTTGACTTCACAAAAGTAGATTGGAGTTAGTATATCCTTCAAATATTTGTGTGCACAAAGCTAACACAGTTCCTATGGATGACACCCTTATTGTCACAACTGTCAACGTGTTGATGGAATTACTTACCAGATAATCTGCTTGTCTCCAATTCTGTTAAAGCAGCTTAAAAGTTGAAATTTTTTCAGCAGTAGTGTTCATGGAGAGTCTTGCCATGGTAGGCTGAATTTCAGGATTGCTTAGAAAGCACATCAGGATGTTCCGCCAAGCTCCTAACCTTAGTATGTTCACTTGCACAGCAATATTAATCTCTCCATCGTATTCTGTAATAGGTTATTGTTTTCTTCTGGTTCCAGTCTGACTTTGTATAGTTACCATCCTGGGCTTTTTTTGGGGGGGGGGGGCGGGGG